>OU611755.1:10653616-10867762 GCA_914767535.2 Dunaliella primolecta | reverse complement strand
CGACTTTTCAGCAAAGCAGGTGCGACATTTCAATTGGGCATGCTGTAATGGAGCCTTTTAAATTACAGTGCCGCCTCTGCATGCTTGCTGGCAGTGATCTTTTGGCAACACACGTGTTGTCCCCTCGCACAAAATCACATGCCTGCATAGCGTACCAAGCTGTGTGTGTGTGCCAAGTCATGTGCACGCATGTCAAGCAAAAAAAGGAGAATCAGTCATCACAGAGGGGAAGAAAAGGCATAGGCAGTGCATCACTCCCTTCAACACAAGGAAAGGGTGGCAAATTGACCCAAAGGGCCATGAGTCTTGTATTCCATCACGGGGATCCCAACACATGGCGCTATTTGCCTCAAGACCTGCTTGTTATACGTTTGCAAACATTGGCAACTTTCAAACTCTTTACTTTGCATGCTGTGAGGGCGCAGATTTCTATACGATGTGCTTTCCATTTTCTCTTCTTCTGCATGCTGCGAGAGCATGAGTGTTGCAAAAGTGCTATGGGCTTAGGGGTCCACATCACTGCTTTGACACGTGCGCACATTCCAAGCGCAGTGTAGCTGACCAGAATGCAAAAGTCGTGACTGGTGCAGTGTGTGTGGAGATAAATCTTAGAATGCGGTGTAGCTGATCAAAAAGACAAAAGAATCATGACTGGTGCAGTGTGCCCGGATATATATTCAAGATGGGACATGACCAGATCTAAAAGTGCTCAGGCAGCGTTAAAAAAGGATGTCCCACTTGATCACTGGTGATCATAGGAATACAGCTGCTCAGAGCTGAGCCACTCTGCCTGTAGCAGGCAGGTGCACAGAAGCTGCCTGCGCAGATCTGCACTGTGGGCAAGGATCCCTCATGGCAATGATCTGCAGCCACTGCATTGCACCTGCAGCCGTTGCAATGCAGGCATTGATCTGCGGTGATTTACAAGGGTTAAAGGGAGAAAGGCCTTTGTAAATGCAGGCATTGATCTGTGATGATTTACTGCATCAGGCATACATCTACTCAGCCTATTGATGCTCAGGGCTAATAGTGCTGCTAGTAACGGTGCCAGATACCATTAGCAAGGGTGCCAGGTGTCCACCCGAAAGCCATCAGGTATGGTCGTAATTGAATGGAACAACACTGATCCACTGTGCTGGACCACAACCGCATCCATTCCAGGTGCACACGTGCTGCACAGACACCCAAAAAACTGTGTGTCTACGTCCACTGCGCTGGACTACGACCGCATCCATTCCAGGTGCACACGTACTGCACAGACACCCAAACTCTCACCAAGCACAATGCAGTGGGCCACATCCGCACCCATGCATCCATGCACACAACCTGCTCCAACATCGCATGCATCCATGCACACTGCCTGCTCCTGCGCATCCTTGCTGCACAGGTGCAGCGGCTGCTGAAGAAGCACGAGGTGGTGGTGGACGAAGGCATGGTGCGCAAAAGGGCGCGCCAGGCGGAGGAGCGCACGCGCCTGACAGCCGCCTACCAGCGCCACCGTCTCAAACCACAGTACCTGGAGGCCATTGCAGAGGACATGCCGGGCATAGTCACGGTGCAGCAGGTGTGTGTGTGTTTTAATTGGATTTGCAGAATACAGAGGACATGCCGGGCATAGTCACGGTGCAGTTTTTTTTTCATAAGACTCACTGCCAGCAGCAGGTGCATCTCTCAAGTGTTTGCAGCATTGCTACTGTGCAGCATGCATCTTTTTTTTTGTGTGTACAGAATTTGCAGCAGGTGTGTTACAAGTTGTCTGTGGTATGGTCTCTGTGCAGCAGATGTGTTTGTATGTTTATGGCATAGTCCGTGGCCTTCGCTTTGCTGGATACAAGCTTCAAGCGGCTCGCTATTTAGTGAACCTCTGTTTTTTTGCATGCTTCCTTTGGTTGGGGTAGTCTTTTGCGGCAGTACACACACACAGACACACACATACACACACACGCACGCACGCACACACACACACACGCGCACACACACACACACGCACACACACACACGTTCAAACGCTTGCACTCCATTCTTCACTCTTTTTCACGTTCTGAGTTGCGTGCTTTGACCTTGGGTGCTATGCAATGTGCCTGCTTGACCGCACACACGCACAGGTGTTGCGCATGCTGCGCAAGCATGGCCTTGTGGACGGCGGAGTCAAGCGCGCATCCCGGCAGCTGCGAGAAGTGAGCCCCATTGGGTCTGATGAGGGAGAAGCCGGTGGCACGCAGCGCGCGCGCAAGCAAAGGGCGGGGATTGAGGAGGCAGCCAATGACGGGTCTAGGTGTGTATAGGTGCTGCGCGGAGGGGCAAAAATGGGGGGGCAATTGATGATGTTCCGATGTGCCTGCCGTGTCTGACCAAAACCCTGCAACACACCACGTGGCCTAGCCACAGGACTCGAGCCTATGAACACGTTTGACACAGGTGACCCACGTGCTAGGCTGCAGCTTGCATGTAGCTACTGCGTCGACTGTGACGACTGCCCCAAGCACCAGGGCCTCTGAACTTGCAACAAACAAATTGTTTGTACACAAATACAAACAAGGTTAGGAAGCACAAGGGTGTTTTCAAAACTGTCTTTTGTTGGGACGTACATGCGTCTTGCAGGGCAGAAGGTGATCACCGAACTCAGGCCAGAAAAAGCGTGTCCTCTATGCATTCAAACGTGCCTCATATGTACCCCCATGCATGGTTTGGTAAACTCAAGGCGCCCGCTGTGTGCTGGGTTGTGTGCTCTGTGCAGGAGGCATGTGCCACAGCCTGATCCTGCGCGCGTGCTGCAGGCGCTGAAAGCCATGGAGCACGCACATGGTGAGGTTTGAAGCATGATAGCACAGAAGGATCATCAAGGCATTGAAGCAAAGTAGGAAGCCATGGAACACGCACATGGTGAAAATTGAAGCAGGGCAGCAGAGCAGGATCATCAAGGCACTGAAGCAAAGTAGGAAGCCATGGAACACGCACATGGTGAGGTTTGAAGCACAACAGCAGGGCAGGATCATCAAGGCATTGAAGCAAAGTAGGGAGCCAAGGACACGCCCATGATGGAATTTGAAGCACGGCAGCAGAGCTTAATGAAGGCGCTGAAGCTGTAGATGGCAAAAAGGGGGTGTCACAACCATGCGCTGAATTCATGAGCCATATGCCACATTGCAACCGTGTGATATGAGGGGCTGGGTATGGAGCAGTACTTACATGCAGCATCTTCAGCAGCTTGCTGTGTGGACATTATAGATTGCCAGCAATCTGATGCTTAGGTCTGACCAGAGGGTGCTTGACCAGAGGCTGGGCACATACACTTGCACACACACACATACACACACACGCACAAACACCACACATACACACACACGCACACACGCGCACACACACACACACTCACTAACACATGCACGCACGCACACACACACACACACACACACACACACACACACACACACACGCACACACACACACACACACACACACACACACACACACACACACACACACACACACACACACACGCACACACACAGTGCACGCACACACACACACACACACACACACAAACACACACACACACACACACGCACACACACACACACACACACACACACAAACACACACACACACACGCACACACACAGTGCACGCACTTGAGGAGGTTTGACTTCTTAGACTCTGAAATTGGGGTTCCAATTGCAACACGCTAGGGTCGACAAAGATTAAGTCAGGAACAGGAATGAATGGCCAAGGTGTGGATGTGCGCCGGCTGGAGCCCCAGGCGGCTTAGGCCTGGTCCAACCAACTGGCAATTGTGCGCTCCTGTGCACAATTGAAACCCTATAGCAATCCTAACCCTCAACCTAAAACCTGGCCAATGCGCAGATGGGCGCTGGATGGAACCCCAGACGGCTGTGGCCTGGGTGAAAGCCAAGCTGAGCGCTGCAGAGGCTCTGTGGGCTGAGACGCAGCCCCCCCATGTTGACTACGCGCTCGTTATGGAGGCGGAAGAAGACGAGGCCTTTTTCATGACGGACTACTCACAGGAGTGAGTGTGGGCTGTGATGTAGCATATTCCACAAACAAAACAACTGTTCTTAAACAAACTAGTCCAGTTGTCCCAAGCCTTGCAAAGCTCTCGACAACTGAGCAGCAGTTGCTTGCAAAGCAGGGAGCCCTCACAGGGCTTGCGCCTGAATGAGCAAGGAGCTCCAGAGCTCCAGCCTGGATGCCCTTACAGGTGTTACAGACTTGGGATAGAATTGAGTGGATTTATTTTGTCTAAATTCAGCAGCGTGTGCCTTTTGCGCTGGCACAAGGTCAAAAGATGGGATTGAGTACATTGCACTGAGACTCTCAGTTAGCTTGTTAATTATGCACCTGTGCCTTTTGCACTGGCTATGCAGGCTGCTAGAGGCGGCGGGCATCCGCAACGATGCTGGGGACTACTACAAGGTGGGTAATAGCCCAAGTGGGAAGAACGGTGTGAAAAGTTATGCGGGGTTTTTTTGAAGTGCAACTGTGTGTGCATGCTGACCCTGTGATGATGTGCTCTTTACATGGCCTCTAACTCAGCAGCGCTATCACAAGTGAGGCAGACATTGGCCAAACACCCCAATATGATGAAGATTTACCCAAGCTGACTGTGAAGTCGAACCCGAACGTGCCGTCCCTTTGGTTGTTAGTCTGATCGTGGGGGCTTCTTCATTGTATCTGCACCAACAGTAACTAGCCAGAGGTCTGACCATTCATCAAGAGGCTTTGCAAATCTTGTCCGTCTAATTTGGAGTTCACACTCCTGAGCACAGCACCCAGGTAAGAGCTCACATTCTTTGGCACATCGCCTAACGGACATGCTTGTACAAGGTCTGTATACAGCCCGTACTCCTTGCCTGTACTTCTCTGAATCAAAGTGCCTGCGTGAGACTCCTGGGCACGGCATCCAAGTAAGAATTCACATTCTTTGCCATATTTTGGCCTAACGAACATGTACAGGATCTGATTTTTCTAAATGAAAGTGCCTACGTGAGACTCCTGGGCACAGCATGCAAGTAAGAGCTTAATGCTCCTGGGCATGGTACCATGCATGCACTTCCAGCACAAGCGAGAATCAGAACCAAAGAGAAAACAATGGACTGCACAGTCTTGAAGTGGACGTGAACATGAAAGTTTGACCTTTGCAAGCACGAGCATCAGCCCAAACAGGCAACACAGTTTTGCAGATGGGGATCTGGGTCTGCGTCAGCCATGTCCCTGGGCGCTCAGATCCCCTTCTCCTGCTGTCCCGCCTAGAAGCCCCTACTAAGATAGTTAGGGGGGAGGGGGGGCATGTAGGTGTTTCAATGTCAAAATCAGGCTCTGCAGTGCCCTTGGTACCTGGCCTCTACGGTCTTTGTTGTGTAAGCGAAATGACTAGGCTTTATCTAGTGATAAGCATGGTGTGTTGGATTTGCAGAGAGAAGGCCCAGCAGTGGTCGCTGTCCTCCAAGAAAAGAGGTTTGCATAGCATGGCATGGTTGTTCATAATGCACAGAGCTGGACTCATCACCTATATATATACCTACCACCAACCACGAAACACCTCTCATTTCTGCTTTTGTGGCATGAGTCTTTCCGCATATCCCAGGCAGCAGCAGCGATGTCAGTGTCATCAACTTCATCACCCAACCAAAACATGTATCGAACCCCCTGCTTTTGCCGTGTGCTCTGTCCTCTCCACAGGTCCCAGGGGACAGCAGCGATGCAGATACCAGGTTTGGTTCTTTGATTGCCCTGTCACCAAGTATCAGTCGACTGCCTCGGCCATGCAGGCAGTAGCAGCAGCAGCAGCAGCGATGCCAGTGTCATTACTTTCATCACCTCATTACACCATGTATCAACCCCCTGTGTTCACGATGAGCCCTGTCCTCTCTGCAGGTCCCAGGCAGCCACAGCCGTCTCCTTCATCACCTGATTACACCATGTATCCAACCCCCCTGCTTTTGCCATGCGCTCTGTCCTCTCCGCAGATCCCAGGCAACAGCACCCCTGCTTGGCGGGCCAGCATGCGCAGCGCGCTAGAGGGGGCCCTTCAAAACCTGGACACACCAGAGGTAAGGCACAGACAAGAGACAGGTAGATCCCAGGCAACAGCAACTCTGCTTGGTGAGCCAGCGCCCTTGAAGGGGGGCCTGCAAAGCCTGGACACACCACAGTCAAGCACCCTAAAGGGGGGCCTGCAAGGCAAAACTTTGACGCTATAACTGGGCCCTAGAAGGGGGCCCTAGAAGGGGGCCACTGCTTGCTGCACTTGGCTGGTAGTCCTGTGCTCAGCGCAATCAGCAGGCCTTGAACTGTTCACTGCACTCGGCTAGCCTTGCACTGCTCACTGCACTCGGCGGGGACCAGAAGCAGCAACCAATAGCAGCAACCAGTCGACCCAAAGCCTGGTAGAGTGCCTCCAGTCTGGAGCTTCATATTGACTGTGAGGCGGCAACCAGAGCTGGGCAGAAATTGCTTGTGCTTGCATCATTGCTACATAAGTACTACATTGCTACATCATTGCTACATCATTGCTACATCATTGCTACATCATTGCTACATCATTGCTACATCATTGCTACATCATTGCTACATCATTGCTGCATCATTGCTACATAAGTCACTAACTTATATCGTGCATGCGCTCTTGCAGGCTGATGCACAGTATGTCCAAATGCGGCACCGCAAAGCTGAGAAAAAGGCAGCTGTGCTTACCTAACTGTTACATGAGCCATCACACAGCATTATGCGTGCGCGTCTGCAGGCTGATGCGCTTTACGTCCGACTGCGGCGCCGCGAGGCTGAGAAGAAGGTAGCTGTGCGTACATAACTGTTACATGAGTCATCACGTAGCATCGTGCGTGCGCTTTTGCAGGCTGATGCGCTGTACGTCCAACTGCGGCGCCGCGAGGCTGAGCAGGCAGAGCAGGCAGCAGCCAAGGCAGCTGCAGCAGAGGTGGAGGCCGCTCGAGTGCGTGCAATGGGGGGCTTTGGCGGTAAGTGCGGAGGCAGGCCCTCGACAGTGTGAGGTGGATGCCGCTTGAGTGCGTGCATTGTGCGGCTTTGACAGTGATCACACATGTGGGGACAGGCCTTGTGTGACCGAGAAACAGAGGGACCATAGGCAATGTCGGGAGTGGTAATGGAGGGAGCGCTCACACTGCCTGCGTAGTTCATGTGTCCTTCTTTTTTTCTTTGTCCTTTGTAAGAAGTGTAGGAGCAAATAGGCTGCACATGCCCGTGGCTGGCTCTGTGCTCATCCTCAGTCTCATCCGTTCAGATGCGTGCACTTGGTCATCCTTCCTTGTGATAGGGAGAGGACCATACACCCAGCATCCGTTTGTGTACTTTCCTGTCGCGCTTAAGCGCATAACCTTGTGATTTTGAGTAGCGCTACAACTCTGGAGACTCAAGTTCGAATCCCACTATTGCATATTTTTAGCTAGCAGTCAGTCGGCTTGACTGGAGGCCTTTTTTGCTTGTAATGTAATGTACTTTCCTGTCTTTGGCTTTACTTAACGCCCGCCTTTGCCCATGCTTGCCTTGCCCTGAATGCTGGTGGCAGTGACAACACAGGCTGCTTGCTCTCTGGGCAGGCATATGGTTTTGGGGGGAAGATCCCACGAGCGTAAAACAGCCCTCTCCTGGTACTCAATGTGCACATACGCACTGCTGCATCTGTGCGCTGAATTTGCTGCATACTCTTTATTGTTTCTTCTCCATTGCCTGCATTTTTGCGTCATGTTTGTCAGACCATTATTACTGCTATCCTAGTTTAGCGTATGCCCGCACATACATACACGTGAAGTGTGTATCGCTGCCTACTGCCCACAGACTCCGAGGCTGCCCAAGGTAAGGTGCGCAGCACTGGCGGCAGGCTGGCAAAGCACACATAGGTTCATGAACATTTCTCTTGCGCTTTGCCCACTGCCCGTGCAGACTCCAAGGCTGCTCAAGGCAAGGGCCGCAAAACCGGTGGCAGGCTGACAAAGAAGCAGCAACAGCAGCAGGAGCAGCTAAGGCAGTTGGATCGACAGCTGTCAGACGACGATGATGCAGGTGCGCCAGGTGTGGGTACACTTGCATTCGATGAAACGTTGTTTGTTGGCGCCCCTCTCTTTTGTATCCCTTTTTGTCAAGCCTGCTCTCACTCTCAACTTCTGCAATGCTACCATGGTACTGAATGCTCATTTCTCTGGGTGACACACCAAACACCCCTCTCATGCTCATTCCTGATTCATTTCTGCTGTGCTTGCTGCTTGCTCCCCTTCTACTTGTATGGGCTTGTCATCTTCGGAGAGCAAAATTTCGACGACCATCCAGCTTGCCCCCCACTCACTCCATGCCTGCCATGCCGCCCATGCAAAGTAGCATTGAGAAGATTACTTTCTAGTCCTGCAAAGCAGTAGCAAGTTTGCCTGCTATGTCCCCTTGACTATTCAGGCGGCGGCAGCAGTGCGAGCGCAGGCAGCGGTGGTGAGGGCCCTGACACTTCTGCAAGGCCTGCAGCAAAGGCTGCAGGACTTAGCAGTGGGGCCATCAAGAAGGCAGTGACCAGGGCCGGCGGGCCCAGGGAAGGGGGCTCAAGAGGAGGAGCAGGAGGGGGCAGTGATCTGGAAAGCTCCTCGGACTCTGGCGACAGCAGTGGCAGCAGCAGTGACAGCAGTGCAAGCAGCGGCCTGGGTGCCTCAGATGTAGAGGATGAGGAGGCCAGGTGGGGGTGCTTGTTGCAGCGAGGCTGGCTGAGATCTGTACTGTTTTTGGGGAGGCTCAAGTGCTCAATACTGTAAAGCAGGCTAAGATTTGTACTGTATATGAAGGAATGCCAGGATCCAGGCCTGGAGATTGCAACAATTCCGAGCCTGCAGACATAGAGCCGCTGTAGCAGCACATGTATAAGAGGTGCAACGCATTTCCAACACCAGCGCAATGTTCCAGTTCCAATCAGGGTATCTGAGGCAAAACAATTGCCGGGCTTGGGCCCTCAGCTTCCAAGGCCTCTTCGGGGGCACAGTGAACAACTCAAACTCTGATCATGGCCAGGCCATGGCTTGCATCTTGTTTTGTGTGTGTGTGTGTGTGTGTGTGTGTGTGTGTGTGTGTGTGTGTGTGTGTGTGTGTGTGTGTGTGTGCGTGTGTGTGTGTGCGTGTGTGTGTGTGTTGCGCGCGTGTGTCATTTAGTGAAGATGCTTGCTTGCATCATGTCTCCCATCTCAGCTCTTTTGC
This sequence comes from Dunaliella primolecta, assembly GCA_914767535.2. Lineage (NCBI taxonomy): Eukaryota > Viridiplantae > Chlorophyta > Chlorophyceae > Chlamydomonadales > Dunaliellaceae > Dunaliella > Dunaliella primolecta. The sequence continues at coordinate 10,858,537 of OU611755.1, read as the reverse complement.
TGCTGCCCGAACGTGGAACCCGTAGGGCCCTGCCCCATTATTCGGAGAGTGATGCGGAGGAAGAAGAGCAGCAGGACCGGAAGCAACAGCCTTCAACCAAGAACAAGCGCAGCGCTGGGTTGGCTTTGCACAGCAGCGGAAGCAATGGGGAAGGAGATGTTGAGCCTGGTGGTGCAGCCGGGAAGAAGGTGTGTGAGGGAAAGGAGATGTGGAGCCTGGTGATGCAGCCAGGAGTAGTGTGTAAGAATTGTGTTCAGGCAGTGTGCAGCTAGGAAGGGAGGGGGGGAATCAGAGAGTGTGTGCGAGTGGTGTGTGCAGCCAGGAAGAAGGCAAGCACACGTATGAGCTCGTCCACAACTGGTGTGAAGTGGATGTACGGCCAGGCTTTTTGCACAAAGCTTTGCCTTTCATGCACTGCTCATGGCCAGCCGTGGTCAATGTACTGCCGCAGCTGCACGTCCTACTCCTGCATTGCTGCCACAGCATATTTATGTGTCAGGCATAGTGTACAGCTATAGAGAAGGGGTTGACCAAGGGGTTTATACAGGCACAGTGTGTGTAGCCAGGAAGCGGGTACGAAAGTAAGGGCAGGGTGTACAGGCGGCGCAGCGCAGCCAGAGAGCAAGTCAGTAAGACATGCACACAAGCACTTGCGCCCAGATAAGGGCCAATAGATTGGGTGGCCCTCAGCAGGCGCATGCACTTCATGTCAAGTATGAAAAAGGGACTCTGAGGCACATGGTGTGTGGACATGAGCGCCTAGCATCCATAGCTCTGGCATGGACGAGTTTCAAAGTCTCTATTGAATTGTCACGATTAGGAACTTAGGTTGGGGTTTTAAGCCGAGAGCTAGGAAGTCAGAGAGAGGAAGAGAGGTGTGGGTGCGTGTGCCTGTCCCAGCGGCTTTGCCAAGGAAGATTTGTTGAGTCTGCACAAGGCCAAAGAATGACATCTAAAACGCTGTGCAGTGTTAACCCAGATCACGCCCAACTCTTGCCCAAGCATGTGTGCGCAGGCTCCCTGGCTTGCAAGTACACAGACTGTGTGGCAAATGAAGCTGCGTGTTGGGCTACGTTTGAGACAAGTGAACAAATGTGTATGCATATACACAGTGCCCCCATTGCACCGCCACCACCACCGTCGCCAAAGCTTCTGATGCAGTGAGGCAATGTTTAAATTACACAAGCGTGTCTTTCACACGCACACATGCATCATCATGCAAGCAGTCATGAGCATGTGTACGCCTGTGCTTCGGCAGGTGCGCCCGTCGCCAGGCACCACCACCACCACCACTACTGTCGCCAAAGCCCCCGGAGCAACGAGGCCCAGCAGCAGCAGCTTCAAGGCCGGGAGCACCGTTGCCGCGCAGCATGGCAAGGGTGAGGCAAGTGCCAGTGCAGCAGAGAAGCGCGGGGAGGGTCAGGAGCAGGGTGGCAAGGTCAGTCGCCATGAGCGCGTGCTGTGGGGCGGAGGCAGCAAAGCTGATGCGCGCAAAGCTGCACTTGCAGCTTTGGCTGCCAAGAGGGGAACGGGGGCCAGCCAAGCCGCTGGGGCCACCCCCGCCCATGCAAAGCAGCACAGCATCTCTGATGGAGACGGAGGTTCCCCTCTGGCGGGAGGGGCCCAGGGGTTGCCGCCGTCTAGATTGCCTGCTGCAGGTGCAAAGGGGCCCAGGGAGCGCAGCCTCAACCAGGCTGTCGGGCATGAGGATGATGAAGAGGGCGGTGCGGCTGGTGGCGGCAGCAGTGGCAGGGGTGGGAAGAAGCGGCGGCTGATGCGGCAAGGGGGGAAGGAGAACAGCGAGGCCGGGGGCAAGGCGGTGGCGCCACCGGTTGGCAATACAGGGGCAGGAGGGGAGGTGCTGGAGGACGTGCTGGAGGACTTTTGAAGGGTGCGCAGGCTCCTCCGAGAAAGCGCTCCACAAAATGCAGAGGGTGGGAGGCTTCCTGCGTGGTGCGGTACCCACAGCTGTGCTTCAATCCACGGAGAGGGACCACCCGTGCAGGCTCCTTTGCAGACAGGTCTGGGCACAGACCGTCAGCAGCTCGCCCGCTGACTTGGCTTTGGTGTAAAAGTAGGATGCAGGATGTTCGCAAACAAACCTCCGGCAGCATATGTAGTGTGTTGCTGAGGAACGCATTTGAGCAGGATGGCACATGACCACAGTCCAAGGGTTCCAAAGGAAAAAACAGCCATCACTGATGGCGTCAGGCACAGCGTTTGACTGCTAGGCAAGGTGAGGTGCATTTGAGCAGGATGGCTCATGGTCACACCCAGCCTAGCGTGCACCGGCTGCGGCTGGCTAACAGAAGTTCCTAAAAAGTCTGTCATTTTTATTGGGGTGCAGCTTGGTGCTGAGTGTGAACGTCGGATTGGCATGGGTACTTTTTTTTATTTTGGTGGACTCCTTGGTTAAACGCATGCATAGTTTCAGTGCTGGTGTATGGGTCTTCCCTTGCTGCACGCTGGTTAGATTTTCAGAGCATTTCATAAAACTTAGCCATGAGCAAGTCTGCTTTGCTGGACGCTGCCAGCCAGCTGTAAACAAAAATACATATGGACCCAGCTTCCAAATCCTGCTAGCAGGATGAGGAAGGGCAGAATAAAACAGGAGGAACCACGGACAAAGTCTCAACGGGGTGGCACAGGATGCAAACATTGGAGGGCAACTATCCTACACAGACCCACAAATCTCCTTGATCCTGTTTGTCACACTACAAGTCAGAAAGAAGAGAAATAGAAAGACTACGGAGGCAGAGGAAGCTCTCCCTACTAGGAAGTACAGCAATTAAGGAAAAGGGGACACATTGGCTCTGAAGAGCCGTGAGTCCCCTCCACCACAGAGCTGTGTCATAAAAAATGCTAATGGGGATCTGAAGAGTTACTGGAAGCACCCGGCTCCAGAACCTGGCTGTGAGAAGCATGACTGTTTTCAATAGCACGCCTGGTGGTAACAAGCTTGTTTCCATACTGAACAGAATGGGCATGCAGTTTTTGAGCAAGTTTATGGACCCGTTGTTGGTCCAGTCCAAGTTGTTTGAACTTGTTCAAGGTATGATCAGTATAGCAGGTCCCACCAACATCCAGAAGGATAGTGTGGAGAGTCACAACTCAAGCACTCATGAGTTTGCAGAGGTCTGCAAGCTGCCGCTGTGCCGCTTCCAACTGTTATCCAGGCCTCGTGTCTTCTATGATCACTGCTCGTGTCTTCACAGTACTTGATTTCAATCAAGTGCACATGCCGCTGTTTTACATTCAGTTGGTGGGGTTGCCTCACGCAGTTGGCTGTTGAGGTCCTCAGTGTGGGGTTGTGTCTGCGTAACGCATGATGGTGTGAGCAGGAGGTAGAAAAAGAAGAAGGAGTGGGTTTGGCTTTATAGGGAGTAATCAGTATAGCATCAGGACGGCTGGAGGTGAGTCTAGATCGCTTAGAAACATTTCTTGGGAAGAGGTAAGGGGGTATAATTCTGTTTGATGCACGTGCAGGGATTTGAAGGTTGTGCTGCGCCAACCTATCATCACTCCCTATGTCCTGTACAATAAGAGGCCACTTCTTGATCCCAATAGCTACCGTATGTGTCTCTGTGGCTTGGGAAGACGTATGTAGTCCCAGCTGGAGTATATGCAGGCCAAGTGTGGGGCACTGAGTACATTTAAGCGGGCAAGGGATTTGCAAGTGATCTGCAAGTGTGGCACATGAGTTATCTTAAGAGCACGCTGGGTGTTAAACTTACCACTACAAACTGGGCTGTTCTGAGGGAGTGTGGTTATGAGCATCATTATATTAGGAAGGATGTGATGTACAGATTTACAGATTTATAGAATGGACCGTCAGCCACAACGTTGGACTAATAGGCCTGGTGCTGGTACATTCCAGCACACGGAGGCGGAAACTGTAGACGAGGAAACTGAAGAAAAGGGGCATGTCCACAGGATGCAAAACCAATGTTTTACCACAGGAGCGCAAAAAGAAAGGGGGGCATGGGCAACCTGGGATGTCTCTGGCCTACGCTCGGAAGAGTCTGAGTACCACCATCTACTAGCCTGTCACACCAAATGAGTACGACCATGGGCCACTGCCCAGACAGCAATCCGTCCCATGTGTGCGCGCCGCTAACACAGCAGAGGAAACAAAGCAGCAATTCCTTGATACACACCACTTGAGAGGGAAGAAGCCGCAGATAGTACACCTTCAGCTCAGGCAGAGCCTGCCATACACATGTTCAGCTGGATTAAAGCATGACCTGATTGAACCTGATTGGAAGGATGTGAAACCTCATATTCGCTGGCCCAAGATGGAGGATCGCCCATTGCTCAGAGCACGGGCACGGGAGGAGTGGAGCTAGCGTGGGACCACACTCGGTGGCTTGGGCGGAGTGCGCAAGCTCCTGCCCGGCTACTACCATCAGAGTACAGCGGCACCCCGCTGCTGCAAACTGTGGTACATCAAGCAAGCCCTGTCTGGGCAAAGATCATTGTGGTTGTGCTCCATGGATCTAGACGTTTGTGGCAGGCTCTGCCTGAGCTGAAGGTGCGCCGTCCCTGCTTGCTTGCGTATTAAGTGGGGTGTGTATCAAGGAATTGCTGCTTTGCTTCCTCTGCTGTGTTAGCGGCGCGCACACATGGGACGGATTGCTGTCCGGGCAGTGGCCTATGGTCGAACTCATTTGGTGTGACAGGCTTGCAGATGGTGGTCTCCTCCAAGCATAGGCCAGAGACATTTCAGGTTGTGTTTCTGCACCCCCCCTTCCCTTCAGTTTCTTCTTTCGCGTCTACTCAGGTTCAATCGGGTCGTGCTTTAATCCAGCTGTACATGTGTATGGCAGGCTCTGCCTGAGCTGAAGGTGTACTATCTGCGGCTTCTTCCCTCTCAAGTGGTGTGCGTGTATCAAGGAATTGCTGCTTCGTTTCCTCTGATGTGTTAGCGGCGCGCACACATGGGACGGATTGCTGTCCGGGCAGTGGCCTATGGTCGTACTCATTTGGTGTGACAGGCTTGTAGATGGTGGTACTCAGATTCTTCCGAGCATAGGCCAGAGGCATCCCAGGTTGCCCATGCCCCCCTTTCTTTGTGCGCTCCTGTGGTAAAACATTGGTTTTGCATCCTATGGACATACCCCTTTTCTTCAGTTTCCTCGTCTACAGTTTCCGCCTCCGTGTGCTGGAATGTACCAGCACCAGGCCTATTAGTCCAACGTTGTGGCTAACGGTCCATTCTATAAATCTGGTCATGAGCCGCTTCAGTTTTACTGGTTCAGGTCTGCCATCGAAATGTATAATAGCATGCTGAGGTCTAACAGTGAGGCGTTGAGAAGAGTGCTGAAAGCAGATTTGAATATTCATTCGCGTGAGCCAGCCTGCTGGACTGCTCAAGTTTTAGATGCTTTCCAAGGCCTACAATGCTGTGATTCCTTTACGCAAGCTGTGCGGCAGGGCACTCCTATCCATATTCAAGAGTTTACTGACGACTTTAGACACAGGTTGCGGGCAGTGTGGAGAGATGTTGAGGGAGTGCACCCGCGGGACACATACAGTAAGCTGGCAACTTATCAGTCTCGTTTTGCAGTGCCTTTTGGTCGCAATGTGCGTGCCCCCGCCCGTTTGCCAAGGCACATGCATTTGGATCTGTCTCAACATGTCACGAGGAATGTTAACCGTTTTAGACTTAGGGCACACACGCGGAAGGTGGAGACAGCGGCTTGAGGCACTCGGAACCCTCTTTTGTGTGATCGCTGCTCTTGTGATGAGATTCAAGATGAGGCTCATGCTCTTTTGGTGTGCAGAGACGAAGATGTTTGTGCTTTGAGATGAAAGTATGCTTACCTGTTCAACTGTTTCTATGGTGATTTTTCAATGGAGCAACCATTTTTACAACAAGCCAGTGTCCAGGATGTTGTTAACTTCCTCTTGCAACACAACAACAAGCTTTTTTGGTTTGTTTCTGAGCTTATGGACATTCTGTTGACTGGCGAGGACCAGTCACAGGCCGATCAGCCGAACTGTCTGGCTGAAGGTCCCCCCATGTAAATCTAAATCTAAATCTCCTGTTGGCTCCCAGCTTAGCGTAAGCTGGGCCTGGGAGCCTCAGCGGTGAGGCCCTAGCTAGCTTGCTAGTCAGAAAACCTCTCCTTAATGCATGCAGCTGGACCTAGCTTGCGCAGTCAGCTTCTTTCATTATTTTTGTATGTTGGCAATCATGCGGGTCAAGGCAACATCGTAGTTGATTTCTTTCCCTTGACTAGATGTACTCCACAGAGTTCTTGACACCCCACTGACTTTAAGGGGACTTTGTAGAACACTTGCCAGTCCTGTAAACAAAGAAGACTCACAGATTGATAACGATCAATAAGAGTCAATTGATAAACACTAAGCAATCTTGATCAATTCCAATTAAATGCATAAAAGACAATCTCTGACATTCAAATGCCTTGACCAAAGGCGTGATGTCGTGCAATAAACAAATCCTTCAATCGATCAATGTAATGACACCGCCTTTCAACCTTGACAAATGCAACAGCACACCAGCACGCCAGGAAAAGTGTCCAATGCAACAACACACAGTAAGCAGAAAAGTATCCAATGCCACAAGTAACATAACATTAACAAATAACTAACCCAAATACAGGTTGAACGCTCATATTCAAAGCATCCAACAGTAAGCAGTGATGGCAATGACAATTGATTTTGTAGCATCTGTAATAGACTTGAAGCATGGAACTTGAGCAAGTAAACAGTGTTCAATTTTGAGGCAGTATCGCAACAGATGAGAGCTTGCACAGAATTAAGCTGCAATCATGCACGACGAGCAAAGCAAACAATGCTCCGCACCAATGAGAGTAGGCCCAAGCACCATCTATGCGCAAACGTTCAAGTTTTCTTAAAGCTTAAATAAGGAATGATCACACAAATAAAAATTCACACACGCCCCCACATTCTGACTCTGAAAGGGGATAAAATTTGTCGTATTGCCCATAATCAGGGCATACAAGTTGAGTTTACTCAGTGGAAGGCAAGCGTTCCGGGCAAGAGGAACGTGCTTGGCAATATAAGTTTGCCTGTAAAAATGTGCATATACACAAACAAAAATGCCTCCTACTGCCAATAAGGAGCTCAAGCATCATGGATCAATCAGTTCTGGTTTACTTCTACACAAGTTTGCAGTACAAGGAATGAATGCAGTACTGCTCAGGCAAGAAGCTGAATGCGTAAGGAGAAGAGGAAGGTCACGCTCAGGCTTTAAACAAGACTTCAGGAAAGCCATGCTCAGATTTCAGTCCGAGAAATAGCTTCCAGTACAGAAGGCAGCACACAAAGCTAGGTGCTGAGATCGCAAAGATACAGGGTTTGAGTACCCACTCAATCGGGGCAGTGTAAGCGCACATTGCACTTCTTAGATTAGCCCCCAAACCAAACCAAGGCAGCGCTGTCACCAGCACAACAAAGACCACTGATGTCAGAAATCAGTAAGCAATTGGTGCACCAGCAAACACCACACATAACGCACACCTATTCTTGATACGTGTTACCTGATACCTTTCATACCACAGTCATGCATGCACCAAAGGATTGGGCAAGATGCAAACTGTGTTTGTGAATTTGTTGGCATCTGCTTGGCCTCTCCCCAAAGCAAACGAGGGCTGGATACCTCACATTTAACTCATGCTCAGCTGATTTTGTCACAACTGCTATTTGGGCCAGCATTGCCACCATTTTTAAGGTGCATCGGTGTCCATCTTAGTCATGCAGACCTTCAAAGACGGTGCCATCCTGCAGTGTGTAGTCAGGGCCAGCAGGAAGCTTCAAAGATGTTGCCATCCTGCAATGTGTAGTCAGGGCCAGCAGGAAGAAGGGAAAGAGGGTATGAGTAAAGAGCAAGAAGGCCGCGTGGAACACATCCCTGGGAGGGCATGAAGTAATTCTGGTGGGAGAGTCGCTTAGGCTTCCAGTTCACATGCAGGATACAGATGATGAGTTGCTCCTGCTCTCTCATGAGAGCATGCTTGAAGCGACTCACATAAGGGTATGAAAGCATCTTGAGATTCAATTGCTACACATGTACACACAAATTGCAGCCCAGCCTTCCATCATCTTATTGGCAGAAGCTCCACCAGCTTGCACTCTTCCTCTCATATTGAGCTCGGCTTACCTCACACAGACACCTCACGGCAATATCTGAGGCAATAAGGTCTAAGGTGCCGCAGTCCCAACCTCATTTTGCAAAGGCCAATCTCTAGCCCTCGGTCCCCTGAGCCAACTCACCATGAGCATGTTCTGTGCTTGGCGTGTCAGAGTAAAAGGGGTTGGTATATTTTGTGTAAGAACTTGGTGGTGCACGAGTGGCAGGAGACATCTGTGACGGATCACCTCCAGCTTCAGCATCTGGCCCAGCAGAGCGCAGAGCACCAGGAGTGGTTGGGCACAGGCCACCACCTGGGGCTGCGTTTTCTCCCCGTGTCTCTGCTAGCGTCGGGGGCCCATTGCTTGCACCACGCAACAACTCATTCACCCGGTTCAAGCTTGGCTCAGAGTCTGGCTGCCAAACACCCTCAGCCACACCCCTTCCATGTGCAAGCGGATTGTCGTGCGTGAGGAAGACTGAATGATGAGGTTTCCTCCTTTTGTACTGTATCAACTGATGTAGAACATGAGTGGCGCCAGAGGTTTGGGCGTGAAGAGGCAACTGAGCAGGTGCCCTGTTGCTGGCGTGGTACCCCTGCACAGCGAAGGACGGAAAGGTGCACCGGTGAGAATGTGAAACCAGGAAGATGTTTGGTGTGCATGACGAGTGCCTAGCTGTTGATATGCTACAGTGACAGAAATAAAGGCAAAAACAGTTGGGGGAAACCAGATGGCAACAGAGCAGAGGACACAGAGGTTCAAAACATATCTTCTCTCACAGGTCAGCATTTGGTTGCATGCATCAAGACCCAAATAAGCTTGGAGGGGAAGGGTTTGGCAGCATGGTGATGGTGAAGGGGTCACCGTTGCATAAATGACCTTTCCAATCTGCCCATGACAAGGGTGCAATGGTGGATACAGAGGGTCAAATGTTTAATCAAAGAGGTTCACTAGAGGCTCATAGGCTAAAATTAATCCCTTTGCCCATCTTTGTTGCTTCACCAGACCCTCTTTAACCAGCCCTAAGCACGAGGCAAGTTTCTTGTTAGATCCTTACAACTCCGTTAGCCTCAAGGTTTGCTCATGCAAATGGGGAAAAACAGCATCCAAGCGAGGAGTCTACTGCTGTGCTACAATGGCAGTGGCAATATGGCAGGCCATGCAGACAAGACAGCCTTGTCTTCTATGCAAGAGAAGGCATACAAGTTGGGTCAAGTTACTGAAGGAGGCCTGAGAGAGGCACTCAACCAAGCCTGTGGTTCAGACTCCTTACCTTGCCAACAATTGTGCGCAAAGCCTTGGCGGCAATTTTTATCTTCTATTGTGGATGAACAATGCCACCATATTCAACTGAGCCTACAGCATAAACGCTCCATACCTTGCCAATAATGGCGCGCAAAGCTGAGTTGTTTTTTCTTCTCTTGTGGATTAACAGTACCACCACGAGTAGGACCGCAGTTCCACCCAATCCAGTTCCAACGCCAATGGCTAGATCTGTGTTGGCCTTGGAGCGAGAAGGCGGTCTTGAAGGCCTTATCGTTGATGTGGAGCTGCCTGGTTCATCCTCTTCCTTTTCCTCTGTACATTCTGTTTCAACAGTTGGGTACAAGCATGCACAGGAAAGTCAGTTGGATATTAAGGTACTGTCTCAAGCACATTTAAGCATGCAAAGAAGGAATAGCCAGAGCTTGAAGCATGATTTTGACGCATGTGAGGGTTGAAATTGCAGGATAATGGGATGGTTGCACGGAGATGCCTGGGGCTTCCCATGGTTTTCATGCCATCACATGAATTCAGGCTGTGTATGTGTGACAAAGCAGAGTGCGTCTGCTTTTCTGAGCTCCGAAAGTGGTCCATATGCACATACATACCTGGAAGAATGACATCAGTGTCTGGTAGACTCAATGATCTCCTAAGCTCAGCGCACTGCTCTGCTGTGCTGAGGGTTGTTGACTTGAATTGAGATAGAAACACTCTTGTGAACCTCAACTCCTGCAGACAACAGAGCAACATTTTCGGCTATGGGAACATAACTCAGACCCTGAGCTTCTTTGGCCAGCAGGGTTAATATGCACTCAGACTCATGCACATGGAGATCAGCTTGCAGAGTTGCCCTCACTGAAGACTGTTGGATCTATGTGGCATTTATTTATCCAAGGTGTTTGCTTATTGCCTCCCACAAAAAGATTTGGTGGAAGGAGTGCACTTATTCCTGCTCACCGTTCTCTTGCACACGTGCAGGCTTCAATGTGGGCGCTTGCGTGCTCACACTCACACACATACCCATTCAAGTAATTGTTGTGGGAGCCAAGATGCTGTGCATGCGTGCATGTGTGTGTATGCGTATGTGTACGTGTGTGTTTGTGTGTGTGCATGTGTGTTTGTGCATGGACATGCCATGCGTACGCACGTGTATTGTGTTTGCAAGCAGCCAAAACTTCATGTCCTGATTTAATGATATTGACACATGTACTCACGGGTCCTACACAAGCCTCCGAGCCAACACTGTCCAGCAGCTTTTTCCTGGACTCAGCGATGTCACCATCAACACTGCTAGCATCTGAGCCTCTGCCCACTTTGAAGTCCCTTTGCAGACCAAGAGTAAGCTTCTGTCCTGGGCACATGGGGGCCTGCATTTCATGAGGACAGAGAGTAGCAGGTCCGGCACTTTGTTGCCTAGATGTTCTGCAGTTTGCTGTTGCCCAGGTATTCTGCCCACGCCACATCGACTGTGAGGGTGGGGTACTTTCCCAGGCACAGGGGAGGAAAACACTTTGTCCAGGCAGTTAGCAGCATGGCAGGCAGTCTTTGTTGCTTAAATGTCCCACCCACACCATGTCGTTCATAAAATGGCGGAAGGAAGGAAAGAAGAAGAAAAAGAGGGAAAATGGTCAGCACCAGTGAGATGCAGACAAGAAGAGTCCGCAGACAGCTGGTCTAGTGAGCTGCAGACAAGAGGAGTCCGCAGATATCTGGCTTAGTGAGATGCAGACATTAAGAAGAGCCTGCAGACAGCTGGCTTAATGGGCTGCAAACAAGAGGAGTCCGCAGACAGCTGGCTTAGTGAGCTGCAGACAGCCGATGAACGGAGATGCAGACGAGTTGCAGAGGATTCCGCAGACAGCTGGCTTAGTAAGCCGCAGACAGCCAAATGAGTGAGATGCAGACAAGAGGAGTCCGCAGACAGCTTGACCGGCTAAAAGCATACCATCACCTGCTTCGCTTTACATGGCCTTACCTGCAGTAGCATGCGGTCAGCCAACAAGCTTCTGCGTCTGTTTGTTGCAGATGAGCCCACATAATTGCAGTCTAAAGACAGCTCTGAAGGCTGGACGCCCAAGACTCGTGCAAGGCTGGAGGCGAATGCGTCCAACGATGCTTGAGAGCAATCCTCTACCTGCACCACCACAGTCACACACACACGGATGGAGATTTGTTCAACCTGCATCACCACAGGCACATACACACGCAAGGATGGAAACTTGTTCAACCTGCACCACCAAAGTCACACACAAGCATGGAGGCTTGTTCAACCTGCACCACCACAGGCACACACACACACACACACACACACACACACACACACAAGGATGGAGGCTTGTTCAACCTGCACCAGCAGTCACACACTCACACAACTTATTAAGGGGCTAATATCTGGAACATATGATTGCAGTCGTGATGAGGTAACACTTATGCCTTTTCTGCAATTTATTGCAAGTGTGTCCTGGAATACAGGTTGAACTTGGATGGAATGGAGTGCTTGGTTGACCCTGCCCGCTGTTTCACCTTAATGCACCTTTAAAACTCATCCATGGCATCTTTGAATATTGTGAGGGCATGTATGCTGCTGCTCCTGCAAATCCATAACTGTGTGAGCCTTGCGGTGGCAAAGGGCGGGAAAGATATCACTGGCTTCCCACTGGCTACACATGGTGAAACATTTGTAGAAAACACCAGAGACATCACACAAACAAGAAACCCGCAAGTATTTGCATAATTTGAAAGTAAAGCAAAGTCTATGCCAGCCAAAAGGCTGCGTGCATGAAGGAAAGCTCACCCTTGAATAATCGACAAGGCCTAGAAGTTGGTTTGTCAGGTAGCCATCGATGCCGGCCTCAATGTCAGCAGCTTTGCGAGCAAGGAAGTTCTCCAAGTCAGCTGCGTTCTTGAGGTCAGACAGGACTGTGAATGTGGCAATGACCTGCATGTAATGGATGAATAAGTGATGTCAGACATGACTGTGAATGTGGCAATGACCTGCATGGATCAAGGAAGTGATCAATAGCACTTATCGTCAAAGAGGGGCGAAGCAAACACAAGAATCTCAGGAGGTAAGGAGGGAAGCCTCATGGGGGCAAGGCATCACAGATGTCCTTCAGGGTGACTGGAGTCATGAACAAGATGCGAGAGAGCATTATTCAGCAAGCTGCGCGCGTGTGTGTGTGTGTGTGTGTGTGTGTGTGTGTGTGTGTGTGTGTGTGTGTCTGAGTAGCTAAGGCCACAAGCTGCAAGGTAGCTGTCATAAGCTAATGCTTTGCTGAGTTTTTTCCCCTGCACGAGGTAATCAGGCCAACATTCATCCAGGCCCAGTTAAGAGGGGGGATATCGCCTGGGCCCAATCAGCCCAGACAATGCATGCCAAGGCGGCCTTCAGCAACAGCAATATCATCAAGCACAGCTTGACCAGCTGCAGCATGTTTGTTTGAATGAATGCCCTGTGGCACTTGCCTGCGCGGTTTGAGTGCGCTGTGGCAGCTGCCTGCATGTTTTGAATGCAACTATGGCACTTGCCTGTATTTGAGTGCTCTGTGGCAGCTGCCTGTGCGGTTTGAATGCTCAATGGCATCTGCCTGTTTGGTTCGAACGCCTCTATGGCAGGTGCCTGCACGGCTTAAATGCTCCGCGGCAGCTGCCTGTGTGCTTTGAGTGCTCTATGACGCTCGGCCTCAAGGATTTGAAGCAGGGGCCCCAGTGCACCAGTGACCAGACCTAGTTATCAACACACCTTGGACGTGATTGCGGGATCTCGTGGAGGCGCAGGAGGGAGGGGGGGGCTGATGGGAGCGGTCGGGGGTGTGGGGGGGAAAGGGCCGGGAGTGATGATGATGGCGGCATTGTTGTTATCATACCATGGGCTGAAAGCGCGCACAGGGAAAGACAAAACAGAAACGTCTATGCCAGTCAAAAAGGCCGTGCACAGGAAAAGGACCGGGCGTGATGATGATGGCGACGGCAACATTGTTTCATACAACGGGCTAAAAGCGCACAAAGGAAGAAAATTAGCACAAGAAAGACAGGGGAAAGCTTCCACTAAGGATTGGGTTGGAATACAGGAATGAAGGATAAAATTCGATATTTAAGGGAAAAGGTTGACATGGCGTCTGCCCCTGTGTTTGACGCTATAGCTGCCCTATTTAGTCATTATAGCTGCCCTAATTTTACTTCTGTGCTCTTAAATCTGAGGAGAGGCACACTTCTTGACCCTTCAAAGCTGCTGCCCATGATAAGAGCCTCATTAGATTGCGTCTTCCTTGTGTAAATGGTGCAACCGTGATTCTTTTTTCCTGGTTGGCCATCTGGTGGTGGAGTTTATGCACGTTGTGGGCTGCAGAACAATCGCAGCCAGCAGGGCAAAACTTTTGGCCCGCTTAATTCCTTGTTTGCTGGTCTGCGTGCCAAGGAAGTGAGCATAATGTTTGCTGGTCTAAACATCAGCAGAAAAGGGACGGCATGGTAATCAAATGGTCCCTCTTGCCCAAGCTGCATTGGTAGCACAGCAATTTGGAGATGTGACATTCCGATCCTGGGGATGTGCTGCGCAAAACCTCAAGCCCCTCTAAACCAAATTCAAATGCTTCCGCAACCCTTTCACAATGTGGATTCTGGAGATGCGGAGCACTAAATTAAGTGAAATTGCTGCCACAAGCTAAATTAAGCAAAAATGCTGCTACAAAAGCCCCTGCACAACCTGGCAGCAAGAGTAATAAGAATGGACAACAGGTGCCCGTCGCATCAATTTGTACAGTACGCAAGCACATAAACAGGGCATGTGCACCATTTCTTTCTGAAAAGACTGGGCCTTGCAACGCAAACAGCAGTACATCCAGCTTTCTGTTAATTTAGTCCGCAGCGTGGGGGCCACGGTTTCATTTTTGTGCCAAAAAAAGTATCAAGAGGACCTCTTGCAGTGCATGAACTTAAACAGTGTGCATCCTGCTGCATATGATGCTCCTTTGCAGCGAGGAGGGTGCGCGTCTCTGGCTGCTTCTTGCTGCGCCAACAGAGCTTGTGGCACTAGATACAATACTCACTAAGGTGCTATGTCAATGGAGATGTCCACAGTGGTGGTGCTGCTGGGCAACACAATGAACCCTGATTCGTCAAACGGGCCCTCTTGGGAGGAGCCAGATGCTGATAAGCTGATTCCAACTTCGGGAGGCTTGAGCAGCTCCATGCTTGCTTGGCCACCTGGAGTTTGCACAGCGTACACGTGGATGCCTAAAGGGGCTGACCCATGAGCAGGGCTTAGGATGGTCCGGTCAGGATATAGGCATTTCTTGCTTCAGTTAAGCTGCCCTTGTAGGCAGGTACAGCTATGTAATCTTTTCAAAAGGTGGGGACCCATGAGCAGAGCATCGAGGGATTGGAGTATTTGCTGCATGTCGGGAATCCCAAAGATGCACCTATGTAAGCTCTTGTTGAGAAGAGTAGGGGGGAAACCAGAGAATGAACTGGCGCAACCATTCCAATGCATCTGACGCAGAAGATCTTGTCAGCACACCGCATGAGCACGCCAGATCTTGTCAGCATTTTGTTGCCAGATCTTGTCAGCACACCTTCACTGACGGCATCAGCACACAACATGAACACAGCAGATCTTGTCAGCATCTTGTCGCCAGGTCTTGTCAGCACACCATCACTGATGGCATCAGCACACCACATGAGCACACCAGATCTTGTCAGCACGTCAGCACTGATGGCATCAGCACACCACATGAGCACACCGCACCTGGCATGAACCTCAAGTTCAACCCTTCAACGCCTTGCATCCTGCGTTTGCGGGAAAGCATCATTTACTGAAGTTCAGGGTGCTGATTTTGCCTAGGAGGAGAATGAACACAGAAAGAAGCCTGCTGCCAGCCATGTTCTAATTGCTGACAAAGGCCTCAAATCCAGAACAAGCGTTAACAAGGGTGCATGCTGAACACACTGTGGGCAGGTGCAGAAGATGAGACTTAAATGAGTTCATGTGGACACATTATTGACACATTGAGTGAACACAATGAGTGGACACATTGAGTGGTTATAAGCTCATTGGGAGACTTATAGGGAAATAAGTATTTGACCTTGTGAACACTCAAGCAACAACTCATTCTCTCCAATCCTGCTTGAGATGTTGTTGCTGCTCTTTTGAAGACCATGAGCCCGTGTTGCTCAAGAGCGCAGAAAGGAGTGGATAAGAGGAAAGTGGCTTGCCCAACTGTTGGAATTGGCATACCTCCTCCTTGGAACCTCCATTGGCATACCTCCTGCTTGGGCCTCCATTGGCGTACCTGATGCGGTAAGGCTTGATCTTGTCTGGATCAGTGCCACGGAATGCTCGGTCCAAGCAGCCCCATCGCCAGCATGTCGAAAAGACGAATGCCTTTGTGAATAGATTGTAGGATGGCTTGAGCAAGCACAGCTGCGTGGTAGCGGAGCTGCCGTCGTCCAGTCGAGAAAAGGTTGCCAGGGCAGTATTCCCATCTACACACTGGCCATCAACCGCTGGATCAGGGCACCTGTTATCAAAAGTGGAGTAAGGGAAGGCAAATGCGCTTTTTGAACCAACCCCATTCTGAGTCTTGCATCTTTTGCGCTTTTTGAACCAACCCCATTCTGAGTCGGCATCTTTTTGAGAAGTGGAAGAGCGCAGACCCTGTTGAGAAAAAAAACAGTTTCGTCTTATATACCCTATTTCTGCACCTGAATGCAAGCTTGCACGCTCACTGCCCCCTTGTAACAAAGAATATGGAGGTTTAAAATGCCACATTAATGTCGAAACGTGCTATGTATACAAGCATGCAGAGTCCATGCTGACCCATGAAAAACACACCTGCAAATGGTTCCTGGAGGTGCTGGAGGCTGCGCAGGAAGCTCTTGGTCAGGTCGGATCTCCATAACAACTGCAGCGCTCAGGTCGTCAAAGCCGATGGGGACAGTGTACCTGATGTCAAAGGAATCCAGACCCTGCTCTGGGAGACTGATGTTCATTGTGACCCAGTCACCCCCTTTGTAGACAACACCTCCATGGTTGTTATCATGGCTGAACGCCACCAGGGATGTGTTCTTTTGGTCTTTTGGATGGCCAACTACATCAATCCTTACTCCTGGGGTAGCCTGCGTCAAGAAAGCGAGGGGAAGAGGAAAGCGGGTCACTTGCTTGCTTGCCTGAAGGTCAAAAGTTCCCCCCCGGCCCATCCAAAAGAGTGCTTTCGAGTTTTGTTATTATCAATTTTTCAATTAGCTTGCCCTGCGCTGGCCCTATAGCTTTGCCACCTTGTGCTGGCCCTCTGGCCCCCTGCACTGGCCCTAGCTCCTTCACCCTGTGCTAACCCTAGATACGCCACTAGCGAGCATATTCGTGAACATGATGCGCACAATGATTTGACGGACTGAAGGCACTGCTCAGAAACAAATGCTGCAGCAAGCAGCCCTTCTGTGTCTCATCCCATGGCTGGGTGCAGGCTTGAAAATAAATCCTGAAGGCAGGGTAGTGGCCTAAGCTGCCAAGCAAACATGGAAGGGATGGTAGCCTTGCCTTTCAAAGTACAAGTTGTAAAGCAAGAAAGACAGCAACTGCCACTGCAAGAGCTTGCACACCTGGAGGGTGGTGTTGTAAATGATGCCCCCTGGCATACGTGGTATGTTGAACTCGCGAACGCCTGAAATAGTGGCCGTGAACTCAGACCGCGAGAACTCGCTTGGAAGGCAATGGTACCGCCAGCAGTAAGAGAAGGCCATGCGTCCAGTGCTGCGTTCAGAGGACATCCAATAAGGGACACCCTGATTTATGCTGTGATTTTCGTGATCCATTATTGGCGCAGATTATAATTTGCTGTGATCACTTGACACCCAGAAAGAGAAAACACGATTCACGTCCAGTCCTCACTTGTTCGCGTGGATTTGGAGCGCAGCAACAAGGCTGTAGAGAAGAAACCTGGCAACAAGTGACTGCATTTGCCCTGCAAATGCGGTGCCAAGCTGCACCATGAAGGCTACATGAAAAAGCACAACCAGGCCTAAGGGATGCTTGTGTGTATACATGTGTGTGTCGCCCAAGCTGCACCATGAAGGCTACATGAAAAAGCACAACCAGGCCTAAGGGATGCTTGTGTGTGTATGAGTGTGTGTCGCCCAAGCTGCACCATGAAGGCTACATGAAAAAGCACAGCCAGGCCTAAGGGATGCTTGTGTGTGTATGAGTGTGTGTCACCCAAGCTGCACCATGAAGGCTACATGAAAAAGCACAACCAGGCCTAAGGGATGCTAGTGTGTATACGTGTGTGTGTCGCCCAAGCTGCACCATGAAGGCTACATGAAAAAGCACAACCAGGCCTAAGGGATGCTTGTGTGTGTATGAGTGTGTGTCGCCCAAGCTGCACCATGAAGGCTACATGAAAAAGCACAACCAGGCCTAAGGGATGCTTGTGTGTGTATGAGTGTGTGTCTCCCAAGCTGCAACATGAAAGCCACATGCAAAAGCGCACACAGCTCAGGAACTGCTTCAGTGGGGTCTACCCAGAGTTCATAAATTTGTTTCCTCTTACTTCACAGGATCCTGTACACTCAGAGGTTAACTGACAGAGAAACCACTCACAAGAAATCAAAGTTAGCTGGGTCGATGCACTGTCGGAAGGACACGCCATCGTCTGTGTCCCAAGAGGGGACGGTCTCCAGTGTGACAGGAATCTTGATACCATCACAGCCATTCTCATTGGGATCAACCGCATCTTGAGGAGTTGCCCAGCAGGGGCAGCTTGACGTGGGGACCGGCGGTTGGTCTTCTTGTGCATATGCTGCTGTCAATAAACCAGCGACATACTTGTTATCGCAATCTGGCTCAACCTGTGCGTGGAGAGACAAAGCTGCCATGCCCTGAGACGAGATCTTGAAAACCCCATTCTGCCCAGGCTTGCTCGAAAGTGGCACCAGCTCCTTCCCATCCCCGAGCTTGTAGGTGGTGATGGAAGGGATAATACAAGAGGGCACAAAGAATGTGATAAGAGTTGCTGTTTTGTTGCCTTCAAAGCTTATTGGCCCATTTGGAATCACCACCTCTTCAGCTGTAACATTCAGTGGTTTTCCTTGGAGGACGGGCGGCAGGCAGGAGTAGCTGATGCAGAAGAAGAAAGACAGCACGTCAGGAGACTGGGTAGAGAGGCCGGAGAAACAGCGGATATGGTCCTGCTCATGGCCGCTACCTGCTAGCCCAAATCGCACCAACGCCATTCCGCTGCCACACATGCCATTATCAGCCTCTGGCATGGTGTTGCATGGGCAGGGTGCAACAGGGGGTGGAGAGGGAGCAAGGGGAGGGGGGGATAAAATAGGCAAAGGTGGGCTCATTGGGAGCGGGTCCGGAGTGAGCGGAGGATATGAAGGTTTGAGAGGAGGGAGCAGAGAGGGAGGCTGTGGTACTGAGGGAACAGGAGGGCTGGGAGGGAGAGGAAAAGGAGGAAAGGGCGGAGATTGTGGCACCTCAGGACTTGGGGAGGGAGGGCTGAACACGTACTGCATCTGCACCAGCAAGTCGTCGCCATTGTTGCCCTTGGCGATCTCTTTGGGAATGAAGATCTGGAACAGGAGGTCGCCCAGGCCACCATCAGGCAGGTTGACGCTCTTATCAATGCTGCCGCCTGTATCGCTGCCACTGCCACTGTTGTTGAAGCTGAAGGGGCGGGCAGCGTTGTCCTTGGGAGTGCCTGTCACTGAGATGTTGACACCAAGGGGAGCCTGAGAGCAGGCAGCAGGGCAGGGAAAGGGCTGCAGCTTGGTGGCTATCTTAAGTTCAGAGTGCTTCATAATGCTGACCATGAGGCTGGAAGCAAGGCCAGCAAGCAAGAAAGCAGGCCACAAACGACGCTATGAAAAGCACCTGCTGCCGCTGCTTAGAAGACAAGCTCCTCCCTGTGAAGCTTGTTACCTGAATGGTGGCAACGTATGGGCCTTCAAGCATGTCTGGAATGTTGGAGTCTGAGGCGAGAGATGCGGTAATGGTGAAGGCGGTGTCACCAAAAGCTGGCGGGAGGCAGCTGAGGCACCAACACACTCCAAAGGATAGCTCTCCAGTGCTGCAGGCAACAGAGCACACCGGCGTGGGTAGAGACAGGTCAGTTCTGGACAAAGGAGTGATGGAGGCTTCATCAGAGGAGGACCCGTGTGGGAGGATGAGATGCGCACACACTGGGGAAGCCACGTGGGGGGCCAGCATGAGAATGAAGAGAAGGCAGCAAGCTGTGATGCGTCCCTTGCAACCTCTGACCAAGACAGCAACCACCTACTAACCTGCCCTCAATCTTGGATATCCACAACCACAAGGCAGTGGCCCAGCCATTCTCAGAAAAGCTCACCTGATGTTATAACTTGGCAAGGTGACGCACTGGGTGAAGGAAGTGGTGGGTGTACTGCCCACGGTCTTGAATGTCAGAGGCGCTAGACTGCTGTCATTGCATGTGCCGTTACCTTCAGCAGCTGCTGCACATTGGCAAGTAGGACAGTCGGCCTGCATGGAACAAAACAGGGAGCAAATGGTTTGTCTGGCTAGCCACTCAACAGTGGGAAGGCATGCAAAAAGATCAACGGTTGCATCCACCCGACAAGCTATGGCTGGTTGGCAAGAAGGATCCACAAGGGACTCACTGGAGGTGGGAGGGGAGGGGTGAGAGGTGCAAGAGACGGATTTGGACTGTGTGGAAATGGGGGTGGAGGCAGAGAAGGAGGAAGAGAAGGTTTGAGAGGAGGCTGCGGAGAGGGAGGCTGTGGCACTGAGGGAACAGAAGGGCTGGGAGGGAGAGGGAAAGAAGGAAAGGGTGGAGATTTTGGCACCTCAGGACTTGGGGAGGGAGGGCTGAACACATACTGCATCTGCACCAGCAAGTCGTCGCCATTGTTGCCCTTGGCGATCTCTTTGGGAATGAAGATCTGGAACAGGAGGTCGCCCAGGCCACCATCAGGCAGGTTGACGCTCTTATCAATGCTGCCGCCCGTATCGTTGCCACTGCCACTGTTGTTGAAGCTGAAGGGGCGGGCAGCGTTGTCCTTGGGAGTGCCTGTCACTGAGATGTTGACACCAAGGGGAGCCTGAGAGCAGGCAGCAGGGCAGGGAAAGGGCTGCAGCTTGGTGGCTATCTTAAGTTCAGAGTGCTTCATAATGCTGACCATGAGGCTGGAAGCAAGGCCAGCAAGCAAGAAAGCAGGCCACAAACGACGCTATGAAAAGCACCTGCTGCCGCTGCTTAGAAGACAAGCTCCTCCCTGTGAAGCTTGTTACCTGAATGGTGGCAACGTATGGGCCTTCAAGCATGTCTGGAATGTTGGAGTCTGAGGCGAGAGATGCGGTAATGGTGAAGGCGGTGTCACCAAAAGCTGGCGGGAGGCAGCTGAGGCACCAACACACTCCAAAGGATAGCTCTCCAGTGCTGCAGGCAACAGAGCACACCGGCGTGGGTAGAGACAGGTCAGTTCTGGACAAAGGAGTGATGGAGGCTTCATCAGAGGAGGACCCGTGTGGGAGGATGAGATGCGCACACACTGGGGAAGCCACGTGGGGGGCCAGCATGAGAATGAAGAGAAGGCAGCAAGCTGTGATGCGTCCCTTGCAACCTCTGACCAAGACAGCAACCACCTACTAACCTGCCCTCAATCTTGGATATCCACAACCACAAGGCAGTGGCCCAGCCATTCTCAGAAAAGCTCACCTGATGTTATAACTTGGCAAGGTGACGCACTGGGTGAAGGAAGTGGTGGGTGTACTGCCCACGGTCTTGAATGTCAGAGGCGCTAGACTGCTGTCATTGCATGTGCCGTTACCTTCAGCAGCTGCTGCACATTGGCAAGTAGGACAGTCGGCCTGCATGGAACAAAACAGGGAGCAAATGGTTTGTCTGGCTAGCCACTCAACAGTGGGAAGGCATGCAAAAAGATCAACGGTTGCATCCACCCGACAAGCTATGGCTGGTTGGCAAGAAGGATCCACAAGGGACTCACTGGAGGTGGGAGGGGAGGGGTGAGAGGTGCAAGAGACGGATTTGGACTGTGTGGAAATGGGGGTGGAGGCAGAGAAGGAGGAAGAGAAGGTTTGAGAGGAGGCTGCGGAGAGGGAGGCTGTGGCACTGAGGGAACAGAAGGGCTGGGAGGGAGAGGGAAAGAAGGAAAGGGTGGAGATTTTGGCACCTCAGGACTTGGGGAGGGAGGGCTGAACACATACTGCATCTGCACCAGCAAGTCGTCGCCATTGTTGCCCTTGGCGATCTCTTTGGGAATGAAGATCTGGAACAGGAGGTCGCCCAGGCCACCATCAGGCAGGTTGACGCTCTTATCAATGCTGCCGCCCGTATCGTTGCCACTGCCACTGTTGTTGAAGCTGAAGGGGCGGGCAGCGTTGTCCTTGGGAGTGCCTGTCACTGAGATGTTGACACCAAGGGGAGCCTGAGAGCAGGCAGCAGGGCAGGGAAAGGGCTGCAGCTTGGTGGCTATCTTAAGTTCAGAGTGCTTCATAATGCTGACCATGAGGCTGGAAGCAAGGCCAGCAAGCAAGAAAGCAGGCCACAAACGACGCTATGAAAAGCACCTGCTGCCGCTGCTTAGAAGACAAGCTCCTCCCTGTGAAGCTTGTTACCTGAATGGTGGCAACGTATGGGCCTTCAAGCATGTCTGGAATGTTGGAGTCTGAGGCGAGAGATGCGGTAATGGTGAAGGCGGTGTCACCAAAAGCTGGCGGGAGGCAGCTGAGGCACCAACACACTCCAAAGGATAGCTCTCCAGTGCTGCAGGCAACAGAGCACACCGGCGTGGGTAGAGACAGGTCAGTTCTGGACAAAGGAGTGATGGAGGCTTCATCAGAGGAGGACCCGTGTGGGAGGATGAGATGCGCACACACTGGGGAAGCCACGTGGGGGGCCAGCATGAGAATGAAGAGAAGGCAGCAAGCTGTGATGCGTCCCTTGCAACCTCTGACCAAGACAGCAACCACCTACTAACCTGCCCTCAATCTTGGATATCCACAACCACAAGGCAGTGGCCCAGCCATTCTCAGAAAAGCTCACCTGATGTTATAACTTGGCAAGGTGACGCACTGGGTGAAGGAAGTGGTGGGTGTACTGCCCACGGTCTTGAATGTCAGAGGCGCTAGACTGCTGTCATTGCATGTGCCGTTACCTTCAGCAGCTGCTGCACATTGGCAAGTAAGACAGTCGGCCTGCATGGAACAAAACAGGGAGCAAATGGTTTGTCTGGCTAGCCACTCAACAGTGGGAAGGCATGCAAAAAGATCAACGGTTGCATCCACCCGACAAGCTATGGCTGGTTGGCAAGAAGGATCCACAAGGGACTCACTGGAGGTGGGAGGGGAGGGGTGAGAGGTGCAAGAGACGGATTTGGACTGTGTGGAAATGGGGGTGGAGGCAGAGAAGGAGGAAGAGAAGGTTTGAGAGGAGGCTGCGGAGAGGGAGGCTGTGGCACTGAGGGAACAGAAGGGCTGGGAGGGAGAGGGAAAGAAGGAAAGGGTGGAGATTTTGGCACCTCAGGACTTGGGGAGGGAGGGCTGAACACATACTGCATCTGCACCAGCAAGTCGTCGCCATTGTTGCCCTTGGCGATCTCTTTGGGAATGAAGATCTGGAACAGGAGGTCGCCCAGGCCACCATCAGGCAGGTTGACGCTCTTATCAATGCTGCCGCCCGTATCGTTGCCACTGCCACTGTTGTTGAAGCTGAAGGGGCGGGCAGCGTTGTCCTTGGGAGTGCCTGTCACTGAGATGTTGACACCAAGGGGAGCCTGAGAGCAGGCAGCAGGGCAGGGAAAGGGCTGCAGCTTGGTGGCTATCTTAAGTTCAGAGTGCTTCATAATGCTGACCATGAGGCTGGAAGCAAGGCCAGCAAGCAAGAAAGCAGGCCACAAACGACGCTATGAAAAGCACCTGCTGCCGCTGCTTAGAAGACAAGCTCCTCCCTGTGAAGCTTGTTACCTGAATGGTGGCAACGTATGGGCCTTCAAGCATGTCTGGAATGTTGGAGTCTGAGGCGAGAGATGCGGTAATGGTGAAGGCGGTGTCACCAAAAGCTGGCGGGAGGCAGCTGAGGCACCAACACACTCCAAAGGATAGCTCTCCAGTGCTGCAGGCAACAGAGCACACCGGCGTGGGTAGAGACAGGTCAGTTCTGGACAAAGGAGTGATGGAGGCTTCATCAGAGGAGGACCCGTGTGGGAGGATGAGATGCGCACACACTGGGGAAGCCACGTGGGGGGCCAGCATGAGAATGAAGAGAAGGCAGCAAGCTGTGATGCGTCCCTTGCAACCTCTGACCAAGACAGCAACCACCTACTAACCTGCCCTCAATCTTGGATATCCACAACCACAAGGCAGTGGCCCAGCCATTCTCAGAAAAGCTCACCTGATGTTATAACTTGGCAAGGTGACGCACTGGGTGAAGGAAGTGGTGGGTGTACTGCCCACGGTCTTGAATGTCAGAGGCGCTAGACTGCTGTCATTGCATGTGCCGTTACCTTCAGCAGCTGCTGCACATTGGCAAGTAGGACAGTCGGCCTGCATGGAACAAAACAGGGAGCAAATGGTTTGTCTGGCTAGCCACTCAACAGTGGGAAGGCATGCAAAAAGATCAACGGTTGCATCCACCCGACAAGCTATGGCTGGTTGGCAAGAAGGATCCACAAGGGACTCACTGGAGGTGGGAGGGGAGGGGTGAGAGGTGCAAGAGACGGATTTGGACTGTGTGGAAATGGGGGTGGAGGCAGAGAAGGAGGAAGAGAAGGTTTGAGAGGAGGCTGCGGAGAGGGAGGCTGTGGCACTGAGGGAACAGAAGGGCTGGGAGGGAGAGGGAAAGAAGGAAAGGGTGGAGATTTTGGCACCTCAGGACTTGGGGAGGGAGGGCTGAACACATACTGCATCTGCACCAGCAAGTCGTCGCCATTGTTGCCCTTGGCGATCTCTTTGGGAATGAAGATCTGGAACAGGAGGTCGCCCAGGCCACCATCAGGCAGGTTGACGCTCTTATCAATGCTGCCGCCCGTATCGTTGCCACTGCCACTGTTGTTGAAGCTGAAGGGGCGGGCAGCGTTGTCCTTGGGAGTGCCTGTCACTGAGATGTTGACACCAAGGGGAGCCTGAGAGCAGGCAGCAGGGCAGGGAAAGGGCTGCAGCTTGGTGGCTATCTTAAGTTCAGAGTGCTTCATAATGCTGACCATGAGGCTGGAAGCAAGGCCAGCAAGCAAGAAAGCAGGCCACAAACGACGCTATGAAAAGCACCTGCTGCCGCTGCTTAGAAGACAAGCTCCTCCCTGTGAAGCTTGTTACCTGAATGGTGGCAACGTATGGGCCTTCAAGCATGTCTGGAATGTTGGAGTCTGAGGCGAGAGATGCGGTAATGGTGAAGGCGGTGTCACCAAAAGCTGGCGGGAGGCAGCTGAGGCACCAACACACTCCAAAGGATAGCTCTCCAGTGCTGCAGGCAACAGAGCACACCGGCGTGGGTAGAGACAGGTCAGTTCTGGACAAAGGAGTGATGGAGGCTTCATCAGAGGAGGACCCGTGTGGGAGGATGAGATGCGCACACACTGGGGAAGCCACGTGGGGGGCCAGCATGAGAATGAAGAGAAGGCAGCAAGCTGTGATGCGTCCCTTGCAACCTCTGACCAAGACAGCAACCACCTTCTAACCTGCCCTCAATCTTGGATATCCACAACCACAAGGCAGTGGCCCAGCCATTCTCAGAAAAGCTCACCTGATGTTATAACTTGGCAAGGTGACGCACTGGGTGAAGGAAGTGGTGGGTGTACTGCCCACGGTCTTGAATGTCAGAGGCGCTAGACTGCTGTCATTGCATGTGCCGTTACCTTCAGCAGCTGCTGCACATTGGCAAGTAGGACAGTCGGCCTGCATGGAACAAAACAGGGAGCAAATGGTTTGTCTGGCTAGCCACTCAACAGTGGGAAGGCATGCAAAAAGATCAACGGTTGCATCCACCCGACAAGCTATGGCTGGTTGGCAAGAAGGATCCACAAGGGACTCACTGGAGGTGGGAGGGGAGGGGTGAGAGGTGCAAGAGACGGATTTGGACTGTGTGGAAATGGGGGTGGAGGCAGAGAAGGAGGAAGAGAAGGTTTGAGAGGAGGCTGCGGAGAGGGAGGCTGTGGCACTGAGGGAACAGAAGGGCTGGGAGGGAGAGGGAAAGAAGGAAAGGGTGGAGATTTTGGCACCTCAGGACTTGGGGAGGGAGGGCTGAACACATACTGCATCTGCACCAGCAAGTCGTCGCCATTGTTGCCCTTGGCGATCTCTTTGGGAATGAAGATCTGGAACAGGAGGTCGCCCAGGCCACCATCAGGCAGGTTGACGCTCTTATCGCCACTGTTGTTGAAGCTGAAGGGGCGGGCAGCGTTGTCCTTGGGAGTGCCTGTCACTGAGATGTTGACACCAAGGGGAGCCTGAGAGCAGGCAGCAGGGCAGGGAAAGGGCTGCAGCTTGGTGGCTATCTTAAGTTCAGAGTGCTTCATAATGCTGACCATGAGGCTGGAAGCAAGGCAAGCAAGCAAGAAAGCAGGCCACAAACGACGCTATGAAAAGCACCTGCTGCCGCTGCTTAGAAGACAAGCTCCTCCCTGTGAAGCTTGTTACCTGAATGGTGGCAACGTATGGGCCTTCAAGCATGTCTGGAATGTTGGAGTCTGAGGCGAGAGATGCGGTAATGGTGAAGGCGGTGTCACCAAAAGCTGGCGGGAGGCAGCTGAGGCACCAACACACTCCAAAGGATAGCTCTCCAGTGCTGCAGGCAACAGAGCACACCGGCGTGGGTAGAGACAGGTCAGTTCTGGACAAAGGAGTGATGGAGGCTTCATCAGAGGAGGACCCGTGTGGGAGGATAAGATGCGCACACACTGGGGAAGCCACGTGGGGGGCCAGCATGAGAATGAAGAGAAGGCAGCAAGCTGTGATGCGTCCCTTGCAACCTCTGACCAAGACAGCAAACACCTTCTAACCTGCCCTCAATCTTGGATATCCACAACCACAAGGCAGTGGCCCAGCCATTCTCAGAAAAGCTCACCTGATGTTATAACTTGGCAAGGTGACGCACTGGGTGAAGGAAGTGGTGGGTGTACTGCCCACGGTCTTGAATGTCAGAGGCGCTAGACTGCTGTCATTGCATGTGCCATTACCTTCAGCAGCTGCTGCACATTGGCAAGTAGGACAGTCGGCCTGCATGGAACAAAACAGGGAGCAAATGGTTTGTCTGGCTAGCCACTCAACAGTGGGAAGGCATGCAAAAAGATCAACGGTTGCATCCACCCGACAAGCTATGGCTGGTTGGCAAGAAGGATCCACAAGGGACTCACTGGAGGTGGGAGGGGAGGGGTGAGAGGTGCAAGAGACGGAGCCGGGCTGTGTGGAGATGGGGGCCGTGGAGGAGGTGAAGGCAGTGAAGATGGGTGTGGAGTTGAAGGAGGCAGGGCTGCAGGTGCAAACGAGTTCATTCCAATGTGGTCTTGTCATATGTCATGTATGAGGTCCGTTTGAATTGTGCTGCGCAAACGTGCAGTTCTGTCAGGAAATGTGCTGCAACAGCTGTCAGAAGTAGAACAATTGCCTCCATTACATAACCACAACCATCTCCTGCCTTCCGTTCTGGCAAAGGAAAGGTCATGGTTGCAAAGTGGAGACGCTTCATTCTTAGGCGTGAAAAAAAAAGAGGAGATGTTTCATCATAATAGAAGGAGAAGCCATGCTTGGAGGTGCGCCGTTTGCGCACAGCTGCAGCACAGGATAGTATTAACAAGGAAACAATGGCATGCCCTGGAAAGATCATAAAACAAATTGGTTAGAGGAAGGCCGATGATCCTTACGGCAATATTGAGAGGCAGGCAAAGAAGAAGTATTTATGCTTGCCATGCGGCCGCGTGCATCAAGGAAAGAGCCTTCCCCTGACTCCCACCAAAGAGGCAGGCAAATGATCTCCAGGGAAGGATGGCCAGCTTGTCACTCCTCAACTCAAAGCCAAGGTCGAGATCTCTGCAGAGCCTGACCAGAATTGATAGCTGGGCAAGTCCGCTGCAAGCCACTCAGTTTAAATATATACACTCCTCCATATGTGTGAATCACAATGGTGGTCCAATTGAGATTTTAGGGGCTGGTACAGTTGCTCCAGAAGGAGGTACTTTGTCAAGTGTTTGGCTTGTATAAAGGGTCTGAGCTTATCTCAGCTTGGTCAGGTTCTTGCAAAAGCAAGGCAGGGGCAGTAATGGGAAAAGCAAGGCTTGTATTAATGCTCCAATTAAATGTGTACACATTTCTTGGTGTGGATGGCATTGCACCTTCTTTGCTTGAACGCAAGATTTACATCTGTTCATTATTTCTCCACATTAGTGGCAGTTGAGGCGGCGGCAGGACCGGACTTGGAGGTGGTGGTGGTTGTGGTGTGTGGGGGGAGGCGGGGACAGAGGCACAGCTGCCAGTGTTGACGGATTTTAGCCATGCACAAATGGCTTCACAGGATCAAATTCTGACCAGCCAGAACGCTGGGCTGCAAGCACACTTGTCATCCCTTTGTCTATCTTTAAAAATTGAATTGGATGCTCCAAGGTGCAAACATGCTTTTTAAGCTTGAAGGATGGAGGATTCTGCTTAGAAAGTGCACCCTTGCACAGTGCACGTTGGTAAAGTCACAGAATGCACGCTGGTGCAAGCTTGTACAGGTGATGAACACCAAGTCTAAAAAGACAGATGGATGGGTCAGGCATCGATGCCGCGAGTGAAGCCCACGCTTGTTAAGGAGTTGGAAGTAGATTCTGTAGACAGTTACCACAACAAACTCAGCAAAGGCCGACTGTATTGTGGCCTATGGCGTATACAATCGTAACCAAGCGAAAGCAGACAAAGCCACGTACGTGGAAAGGGTGGCTGAGGGGAGGGTGGTGGCGGGCGAGTTGATGAGGGCGGAGGAGGGGGCAGCGAGCTTGGAGGGGGTGGCAATGGCGAAGGAGGAGAGGGACTTGGTGGAGCGGGTGGCATTGGCGAGGGAGGAGGTGATGCAGGGGGATTTGGTGGTGGAGGCGTGGGGAGGGGTGGCGGACTTGGGAGTAATGGGAAAGGACTGGGCGGCAGCAAGGGAGGTGGCGTGAGAGGAGCAGGCGGAGCAGGACTTGGTGGCTGCGGAGATGGAGGCAGAGGACTCGAAGGAGGGGGTGCCAGTGGTGGGGGCGGCACAGGGCTTGAAGGCCGTGGCGGAAAAGGAGATGGTGGCGGGGGTGGCTGAAGGCTTGGGGAGGGAGGGGTTGGCAATGGAGGAGGAGCAGGGCTGGGAAGAGGAGGTGGTGATGGTGGTGGCAGGGGGCCAGGCGGCGTCAGGAGAGGAGGACTGGGAGGGGATGGCAGCGGTGAGGCAGGGGTGGGTGGGTGCGGGGAGGGGGGCGGCGGTGGGGCCGGGCTTGGGGGAGAAGGTTGGGAGGGTGTTGGAGGGGGAGGAGGCCGAGGACTCGGGGGAGGGGGTGGCATTGGCAAAGGAGGCGAGGGTGGCTTTGGAGAGGGCTGCAGAGGAGGAGTGGGGCTGGGGGCTGTTGGGCTCAAGGGCGGCTGTGGTGAAGTGGGAGCCGGGCTTGGGGGCGGAGGATGAGGAGAGGGAGGCAGGGCTGCGAGCGCAGGCAGAGATGGATGTGCACAGATGTGATGCAGAATGATGATATTGATGAGGAGTGATCTGGAGGTGCTGGGCAGATGGGAGGCAATATGCCAGCATGACACATGTATGGATGTGGTGCATCATGGATATGGTCCTCACAACGACTCAGGCAGCGCATCTGGGGTGTCCATCACTAAGTTGATGAGAAGAGATATGATCTCTGCAGAAGTGTTGCGTCAGAACAGCAGAAGGATGATTGTTCACACTGCAGGATTCCAGGCTGGGGCAGGACAAGCCTGGAGCGATATCTTGGAGTTGCACACTGAGAAATATTATACCATTCCAATCATGTTGCATTCCTCAGGCCAGAGAAGGGGTATAGGCAAACTTCCTCTCTATCTTCCATTCGGTGACCTTTCAGCAAATCTCTCACAATATTGTTCCCTTGGGCAAGACTGCTCTCCCGAAAAAAGCTTGCTGCAATCAATTTTGGCTTCCTGATTGATTCATGATTGTAGCTTCGTTCATGCTAACCAGTGAGCCACCTTGGTGAGGCCCTAGCTAGCTTGCTAGTTAGGGAACCGCTCTTTAATGCACGCAGCTGGACCTGGCTTGCATAGACTGCATTTCATGATCCTAGCTCTTTAGGCATCTCACTGTCAAATACAGACCTACAAAAGTCATCAAGGCTCCG
Organism: Dunaliella primolecta; assembly: GCA_914767535.2. Classification (NCBI taxonomy): domain Eukaryota; kingdom Viridiplantae; phylum Chlorophyta; class Chlorophyceae; order Chlamydomonadales; family Dunaliellaceae; genus Dunaliella; species Dunaliella primolecta. The sequence continues at coordinate 10,828,837 of OU611755.1, read as the reverse complement.
CACATGTTTGCTCAGACATCTGCTTCTGCGCTACCTCACAGACAATCCTGCCCTCTGGGTTCAATCTCATGCAGATGGAAAACATCTCATTGGGTCTGACATGACTGCTGCTACTGATGCTCATCTTTGTTGTTGTGTCAAAAACAGGATCTTGAAAACATCAATGAAAAACAAAATGACAACAAACTGAAGTGCAGAGGCAAGTTGTCTTATGGCCAGCAACACCCACCATTGCTTTTACACAAAAGCATTTGCTGCAGCATAAACATGCACAGCCAAGCAATCTGTTACTTGCGCACAGAAAGCCGTCAGCGCCACTTACGTGAAGGAGGTAGCTGAGGGGAAGGCGGTGGCGGACTCGTGGGTGACGGAGTGAGGGGTGGCTGAGGTGTTGGTGGGGAGGGACTTGGAGGTGGCGCAAGGGGCGAGGGAGGCAGGGGGAAAGGGGGTGGCGGTTGCGACTGTGGAGAGGGTGGCAGGGGAGCTGGAGGGGAAGGAGGGGAAGGAAATGGTGGCAATCGAGGCTGTGGAGAAGGAGGAGGTGGCAACGGAGACGGGGGAGGAGGGGACATAGGCAGGGCTGCAAGTACAGGCAGAGACAGATGTATGCAGGTGTGATGCAGCATGATGAAATCGACAAGGAGTGATTAAGTAGGTGCTGTGCAGATGGATATCTCTTCGCGAGCATGAAACATTTTCAAAAGCGGTCCAACATGGTTTCAATTAAAGACTCCATTGCGCGTCCATGTTGAGATGTAACCACAGAGTCCAATGAAAATTTAGTCCTGCTTGTCCTTGTTGAATAAATTGATTGATCCTGCACCTGAATGATTTCTCATTAGTGGAGAAACACTGTGTTTAAAGGGTACTCATTTAATTTCAGATTCACCCAGTGTTTAGATGTGCAGCATCGTGAATTTTAAAACAATGTTGGGGGCATTTGGGGGAAGGAAACAAGCATGGCTCATTGTCCCCTGGAAAGTCAGAACGGTGAGCCATGGCCTACCTCAAAGTTGAGCCTTCAAATACCCTGGCCTTCACTTTTCTGCATGTTCTAACCAAACACTGCTGTGCCTATCACTTGCAAACCATGGGAAATGTGCTTGCTTGGGGTAGACACGGCCGGAACTGATACTCTCAGGTTTGAACATCCTTCTTTCTCTGCTTGCTGCATAAATAATCCTGCAGGTGTGACCTGGCAGTAACCCCATTCAACCCATTTAAAACATGCAATGGATGGGTTTGGGACCAGCATTACTCCATGAGCTCAAGTTGTTTTAAGGAGCTGAAAGCACACGTGCAGGTCTGTGTTATCGGTGGTCTTATCGTACAAGCTGAGGCAGACTGTCCTCTGGCCTCAGAGCCTGCAACACACGCAATTGCTATGACACAAAATGTGCTTACTTTAGCTGATATAACATGCAGACATTTGAATGCTTGCATGCAAAAAGTAGACGAAGCCACGTACGTGGAAAGGGTGGCTGAGGGGAGGGTGGCGGCGGGCTAGTTGGTAAAGGCGGAGGAGGGGGCAGCGGGCTTGGAGGGGGTGGCATTGGCGAAGGAGGAGAGGGACTTGGTGGAGGGGGTGGCATTGGCGAGGGAGGAGGTGATGCAGGGGGATTTGGTGGTGGAGGCGTGGGGAGGGGTGGCGGACTTGGGGGTAACGGGAAAGGACTGGGCGGCAACAACGGAGGTGGCGTGAGAGGAGCAGGCGGAGCAGGACTTGGTGGCTGCAGAGATGGAGGCAGAGGACTCAAAGGAGGGGGTGCCAGTGGTGGGGGCGGCACAGGGCTTGAAGGCCGTGGCGGAAAAGGAGATGGTGGCGGGGGTGGCTGAGGGCTTGGGGAGGGAGGGGTTGGCAGTGGAGGAGGAGCAGGGCTGGGAAGAGGGGGTGGTGGTGGTGGTGGTGGTGGCAGGGGGCCGGGCGGCATCAGGAGAGGAGGACTGGGAGGAGATGGCAGCGGTGAGGCAGGGGTGGGTGGGTGCGGGGAGGGGGGCGGCGGTGGGGCCGGGCTTGGGGGAGAAGGTTGGGGGGGTGTTGGAGGGGGAGGAGGCCGAGGACTCGGGGAAGGGGGTGGCATTGGCAAAGGAGGTGAGGGTGGCGTTGGAGAGGGCTGCAGAGGAGGAGAGGGGCTGGGGGCCGTTGGGCTTAAGGGCGGCTGTGGTGAAGTGGGAGCCGGATTTGGGGGCGGAGGTTGAGGAGAGGGAGGCAGGGCTGCGAGTGCAGGCAGAGATGGATGTGTACAGATGTGATGCGGAATGATGATATTGATGAGGAGTGATTTGGAGGTGCTGGGCAGATGGGAGGCAATATGCCGGCATGACACATGTATGGATGTGGTGCATCATGGATATGGTCCTTACAACGACTCAGGCAGCGCATCTGGGGTGTCCATCACTAAGTTGATGAGAAGAGATATGATCTCTGCAGAAGTGGTGCGTCAGAACAGCAGAAGGATGATTGTTCACATTGCAGGATTCCAGGCTGGGGCAGGACAAGCCTGGAGCGATATCTTGGAGTTGCACACTGAGAAATATTATACCATTCCAATCATGTTGCATTCCTCAGGCCAGAGAAGGGGTATAGGCAAACTTCCTCTCAATCTTCCATTCGTTGTCTTTTCAGCAAATTTCTCACAAATACAGTTCCCTTGGGCAAGACTGCTCTCCCGAAAAAAACTTGCTGCAATCAATTTGGGCTTCCTGATTGATTCATGATCCTAGTTCTGTAGACACCTTTCTGTTCAAACATGGGCCTGCAGAAGTCATCAAGGCTCCGCACATATCTGTGGCTCCCCTGAACTGCCGCGATGCAACACCTGTAACCCCCCGAGCTGAGCAGACCTGTACTAGAGCCCGTCCCAATCCTGCACATTTGCCCCATATCCTCCATGCTGTGCAAATATGCTTCAGACATCTGCGTCTGTGCAAGCTCACAGAAACTCCTGCTATTTTTGGTTAAACCTCGTGCAGATGGAAAACATCTCATTGGGTCTGACATGACTGCTGCTACTGATGCTCAGCTTTGTTGTTGTGTCAAAAGCAGAATCTTGAAAACATCTACGAAAAACAAAATGACAACAAACTGAAGTGCAAAGGCGAGTTGTGTTGCGGCCAGCAACACCCACCATTGCTTTTACACAAAAGCATTTGCTGCAGCAAAAACATGCACAGCCAAGCAATCTGTTACTTGCGCACAGAAAGCCGTCAGCGTCACTTACGTGAAGGAGGTAGCTGAGGGGAAGGCGGTGGCGGACTAGTGGGTGACGGAGTGAGGGGTGGCTGAGGGGTTGGTGGGGAGGGACTTGGAGGTGGCGCAAGGGGCGAGGGAGGCAGGGGGAAAGGGGGTGGCGGTTGCGACTGTGGAGAGGGTGGCAGGGGAGCTGGAGGGGAAGGAGGGGAAGGAAATGGTGGCAATCGAGGCTGTGGAGAAGGAGGAGGTGGCAACGGAGACGGGGGAGGAGGGGACATAGGCAGGGCTGCAAGTACAGGCAGAGACAGATGTATGCAGGTGTGATGCAGCATGATGTAATCAACAAAAAGTGATTAAGTAGGTTCTGTGCAGATAGATATATCTTCGCGAGCATGAAACATTTTCAAAAGCGGTCCAACATGGTTTCAATTAAAGACTGCATTGCGCGTCCATGTTGAGATTTAACCACAGAGTCCAATGAAAATTTTGTCGTTGCTTATCCTTGTTGAATAAATTGATTGATCCTGCACCTGAATGATTTCTGATTAGTGGAGAAACACTGCGTTTAAAGGGTACTCATTTAATTTCAGATATACCCAGTGTTTAGATGTACAGCACCGTGAATTTTAAAACAATGTTGGGGGCATTTGGGGGAAGGAAACAAGCATGGCTCATTGTCCCCTGGAAAGTCAGAATGGTGAGCCATGGCCTACCTCAAAGTTGAGCCTTCAAATACCCTGGCCTTCACTTTTCTGCATGTTCTAACCAAACACTGCTGTGCCTATCACTTGCAAACCATGGCAAATGCACTTGCTTGGGGTAGACACGGCCGGAACTGATACTCTCAGGTTTGAACATCCTTCTTTCTCTGCTTGCTGCATTAACAATCCTGCAGGTGTGACCTGGCAGTAACCCCATTCATCCCATTTAAAACATGCAATAGATGGGTTTGGGACCAGCATTACTCCATGAGCTCAAGTTGTTTCAAGGAGCTGAAAGCACACGTGCAGGTCTGTGTTATCGGTGGTCTTATCTTACGAGCTGAGGCAGACTGTCCTCTGGCCTCAGAGCCTGCAACACACGCAATTGCTATGACACAAAATGTGCTTACTTTAGCTGATATAACATGCAGACATTTGAATGCTTGCATGCAAAAAGTAGACGAAGCCACGTACGTGGAAAGGGTGGCTGAGGGGAGGGTGGCGGCGGGCTAGTTGGTAAAGGCGGAAGAGGGGGCAGCGGGCTTGGAGGGGGTGGCATTGGCGAAGGAGGAGAGGGACTTGGTGGAGGAGGTGGCATTGGCGAGGGAGGAGGTGATGCAGGGGGATTTGGTGGTGGAGGCGTGGGGAGGGGTGGCGGACTTGGGGGTAACGGGAAAGGACTGGGCGGCAACAACGGAGGTGGCGTGAGAGGAGCAGGCGGAGCAGGACTTGGTGGCTGCGGAGATGGAGGCAGAGGACTCAAAGGAGGGGGTGCCAGTGGTGGGGGCGGCACAGGGCTTGAAGGCCGTGGCGGAAAAGGAGATGGTGGCGGGGGTGGCTGAGGGCTTGGGGAGGGAGGGGTTGGCAGTGGAGGAGGAGCAGGGCTGGGAAGAGGGGGTGGTGGTGGTGGTGGTGGCAGGGGGCCGGGAGGCATCAGGAGAGGAGGACTAAGAGGAGATGGCAGCGGTGAGGCTGGGGTGGGTGGGTGCGGGGAGGGGGGCGGCGGTGGGGCCGGGCTTGGGGGAGAAGGTTGGGGGGGTGTTGGAGGGGGAGGAGGCCGAGGACTCGGGGGAGGGGGTGGCATTGGCAAAGGAGGTGAGGGTGGCGTTGGAGAGGGCTGCAGAGGAGGAGAGGGGCTGGGGGCCGTTGGGCTTAAGGGCGGCTGTGGTGAAGTGGGAGCCGGATTTGGGGGCGGAGGTTGAGGAGAGGGAGGCAGGGCTGCGAGTGCAGGCAGAGATGGATGTGTACAGATGTGATGCGGAATGATGATATTGATGAGGAGTGATTTGGAGGTGCTGGGCAGATGGGAGGCAATATGCCGGCATGACACATGTATGGATGTAATGCATCATGGATATGGTTCTTACAACGACTCAGGCAGCGCATCTGGGGTGTCCATCACTAAGTTGATGAGAAGAGATATGATCTCTGCAGAAGTGTTGCGTCAGAACAGCAGAAGGATGATTGTTCACATTGCAGGATTCCAGGCTGGGGCAGGACAAGCCTGGAGCGATATCTTGGAGTTGCACACTGAGAAATATTATACCATTCCAATCATGTTGCATTCCTCAGGCCAGAGAAGGGGTATAGGCAAACTTCCTCTCTATCTTCCATTCGGTGACCTTTCAGCAAATCTCTCACAATATTGTTCCCTTGGGCAAGACTGCTCTCCCGAAAAAAGCTTGCTGCAATCAATTTTGGCTTCCTGATTGATTCATGATTGTAGCTTCGTTCATGCTAACCAGTGAGCCACCTTGGTGAGGCCCTAGCTAGCTTGCTAGTTAGGGAACCGCTCTTTAATGCACGCAGCTGGACCTGGCTTGCATAGACTGCATTTCATGATCCTAGCTCTTTAGGCATCTCACTGTCAAATACAGACCTACAAAAGTCATCAAGGCTCCGCACATGTTTGCTCAGACATCTGCTTCTGCGCTACCTCGCAGACAATCCTGCCCTCTGGGTTCAATCTCGTGCAGATGGAAAACATCTCATTGGGTCTGACATAACTGCTGCTACTGATGCTCAGCTTTATTGTTGTGTCAAAAGCAGAATCTTGAAAACATCTACGAAAAACACAATGACAACAAACTGAAGTGCAAAGGCGAGTTGTGTTGCGGCCAGCAACACCCACCATTGCTTTTACACAAAAGCATTTGCTGCAGCAAAAACACGCACAGCCAAGCAATCTGTTGCATGCGCACAGAGAGAACAGCGCCACTTACGTGAAGGAGGTAGCTGAGGGGAAGGCGGGTGGCGGACTCGTGGGTGACGGAGTGAGGGGTGGCTGAGGGGTTGGTGGGGAGGGACTTGGAGGTGGTGCGAGGGGCGAGGGAGGCAGGGGGAAAGGGGGGTGGCGGTTGCAACTGTGGAGAGGGTGGCAGGGGAGCTGGAGGGGAAGGAGGGGAAGGAAATGGTGGCGATTGAGGCTGTGGAGAAGGAGGAGGTGGCAACGGAGACGGGGGAGGAGGGGACATAGGCAGGGCTGCAAGTACAGGCAGAGACAGATGTATGCAGGTGTGATGCAGCATGATGAAATCGACAAGGAGTGATTAAGTAGGTGCTGTGCAGATGGATATCTCTTCGCGAGCATGAAACATTTTCAAAAGCGGTCCAACATGGTTTCAATTAAAGACTCCATTGCGCGTCCATGTTGAGATGTAACCACAGAGTCCAATGAAAATTTAGTCCTGCTTGTCCTTGTTGAATAAATTGATTGATCCTGCACCTGAATGATTTCTCATTAGTGGAGAAACACTGTGTTTAAAGGGTACTCATTTAATTTCAGATTCACCCAGTGTTTAGATGTGCAGCATCGTGAATTTTAAAACAATGTTGGGGGCATTTGGGGGAAGGAAACAAGCATGGCTCATTGTCCCCTGGAAAGTCAGAACGGTGAGCCATGGCCTACCTCAAAGTTGAGCCTTCAAATACCCTGGCCTTCACTTTTCTGCATGTTCTAACCAAACACTGCTGTGCCTATCACTTGCAAACCATGGGAAATGTGCTTGCTTGGGGTAGACACGGCCGGAACTGATACTCTCAGGTTTGAACATCCTTCTTTCTCTGCTTGCTGCACAAATAATCCTGCAGGTGTGACCTGGCAGTAACCCCATTCAACCCATTTAAAACATGCAATGGATGGGTTTGGGACCAGCATTACTCCATGAGCTCAAGTTGTTTTAAGGAGCTGAAAGCACACGTGCAGGTCTGTGTTATCGGTGGTCTTATCGTACAAGCTGAGGCAGACTGTCCTCTGGCCTCAGAGCCTGCAACACACGCAATTGCTATGACACAAAATGTGCTTACTTTAGCTGATATAACATGCAGACATTTGAATGCTTGCATGCAAAAAGTAGACGAAGCCACGTACGTGGAAAGGGTGGCTGAGGGGAGGGTGGCGGCGGGCTAGTTGGTAAAGGCGGAGGAGGGGGCAGCGGGCTTGGAGGGGGTGGCATTGGCGAAGGAGGAGAGGGACTTGGTGGAGGGGGTGGCATTGGCGAGGGAGGAGGTGATGCAGGGGGATTTGGTGGTGGAGGCGTGGGGAGGGGTGGCGGACTTGGGGGTAACGGGAAAGGACTGGGCGGCAACAACGGAGGTGGCGTGAGAGGAGCAGGCGGAGCAGGACTTGGTGGCTGCAGAGATGGAGGCAGAGGACTCAAAGGAGGGGGTGCCAGTGGTGGGGGCGGCACAGGGCTTGAAGGCCGTGGCGGAAAAGGAGATGGTGGCGGGGGTGGCTGAGGGCTTGGGGAGGGAGGGGTTGGCAATGGAGGAGGAGCAGGTCTGGGAAGAGGGGGTGGTGGTGGTGGTGGTGGTGGCAGGGGGCCGGGCGGCATCAGGAGAGGAGGACTGGGAGGAGATGGCAGCGGTGAGGCAGGGGTGGGTGGGTGCGGGGAGGGGGGCGGCGGTGGGGCCGGGCTTGGGGGAGAAGGTTGGGGGGGTGTTGGAGGGGGAGGAGGCCGAGGACTCGGGGAAGGGGGTGGCATTGGCAAAGGAGGTGAGGGTGGCGTTGGAGAGGGCTGCAGAGGAGGAGAGGGGCTGGGGGCCGTTGGGCTTAAGGGCGGCTGTGGTGAAGTGGGAGCCGGATTTGGGGGCGGAGGTTGAGGAGAGGGAGGCAGGGCTGCGAGTGCAGGCAGAGATGGATGTGTACAGATGTGATGCGGAATGATGATATTGATGAGGAGTGATTTGGAGGTGCTGGGCAGATGGGAGGCAATATGCCGGCATGACACATGTATGGATGTGGTGCATCATGGATATGGTCCTTACAACGACTCAGGCAGCGCATCTGGGGTGTCCATCACTAAGTTGATGAGAAGAGATATGATCTCTGCAGAAGTGGTGCGTCAGAACAGCAGAAGGATGATTGTTCACATTGCAGGATTCCAGGCTGGGGCAGGACAAGCCTGGAGCGATATCTTGGAGTTGCACACTGAGAAATATTATACCATTCCAATCATGTTGCATTCCTCAGGCCAGAGAAGGGGTATAGGCAAACTTCCTCTCAATCTTCCATTCGTTGTCTTTTCAGCAAATTTCTCACAAATACAGTTCCCTTGGGCAAGACTGCTCTCCCGAAAAAAACTTGCTGCAATCAATTTGGGCTTCCTGATTGATTCATGATCCTAGTTCTGTAGACACCTTTCTGTTCAAACATGGGCCTGCAGAAGTCATCAAGGCTCCGCACATATCTGTGGCTCCCCTGAACTGCCGCGATGCAACACCTGTAACCCCCCGAGCTGAGCAGACCTGTACTAGAGCCCGTCCCAATCCTGCACATTTGCCCCATATCCTCCATGCTGTGCAAATATGCTTCAGACATCTGCGTCTGTGCAAGCTCACAGAAACTCCTGCTATTTTTGGTTAAACCTCGTGCAGATGGAAAACATCTCATTGGGTCTGACATGACTGCTGCTACTGATGCTCAGCTTTGTTGTTGTGTCAAAAGCAGAATCTTGAAAACATCTACGAAAAACAAAATGACAACAAACTGAAGTGCAAAGGCGAGTTGTGTTGCGGCCAGCAACACCCACCATTGCTTTTACACAAAAGCATTTGCTGCAGCAAAAACATGCACAGCCAAGCAATCTGTTACTTGCGCACAGAAAGCCGTCAGCGTCACTTACGTGAAGGAGGTAGCTGAGGGGAAGGCGGTGGCGGACTAGTGGGTGACGGAGTGAGGGGTGGCTGAGGGGTTGGTGGGGAGGGACTTGGAGGTGGCGCAAGGGGCGAGGGAGGCAGGGGGAAAGGGGGTGGCGGTTGCGACTGTGGAGAGGGTGGCAGGGGAGCTGGAGGGGAAGGAGGGGAAGGAAATGGTGGCAATCGAGGCTGTGGAGAAGGAGGAGGTGGCAACGGAGACGGGGGAGGAGGGGACATAGGCAGGGCTGCAAGTACAGGCAGAGACAGATGTATGCAGGTGTGATGCAGCATGATGTAATCAACAAAAAGTGATTAAGTAGGTTCTGTGCAGATAGATATATCTTCGCGAGCATGAAACATTTTCAAAAGCGGTCCAACATGGTTTCAATTAAAGACTGCATTGCGCGTCCATGTTGAGATTTAACCACAGAGTCCAATGAAAATTTTGTCATTGCTTATCCTTGTTGAATAAATTGATTGATCCTGCACCTGAATGATTTCTGATTAGTGGAGAAACACTGCATTTAAAGGGTACTCATTTAATTTCAGATATACCCAGTGTTTAGATGTACAGCACCGTGAATTTTAAAACAATGTTGGGGGCATTTGGGGGAAGGAAACAAGCATGGCTCATTGTCCCCTGGAAAGTCAGAATGGTGAGCCATGGCCTACCTCAAAGTTGAGCCTTCAAATACCCTGGCCTTCACTTTTCTGCATGTTCTAACCAAACACTGCTGTGCCTATCACTTGCAAACCATGGCAAATGCACTTGCTTGGGGTAGACACGGCCGGAACTGATACTCTCAGGTTTGAACATCCTTCTTTCTCTGCTTGCTGCATTAACAATCCTGCAGGTGTGACCTGGCAGTAACCCCATTCATCCCATTTAAAACATGCAATAGATGGGTTTGGGACCAGCATTACTCCATGAGCTCAAGTTGTTTCAAGGAGCTGAAAGCACACGTGCAGGTCTGTGTTATCGGTGGTCTTATCTTACGAGCTGAGGCAGACTGTCCTCTGGCCTCAGAGCCTGCAACACACGCAATTGCTATGACACAAAATGTGCTTACTTTAGCTGATATAACATGCAGACATTTGAATGCTTGCATGCAAAAAGTAGACGAAGCCACGTACGTGGAAAGGGTGGCTGAGGGGAGGGTGGCGGCGGGCTAGTTGGTAAAGGCGGAAGAGGGGGCAGCGGGCTTGGAGGGGGTGGCATTGGCGAAGGAGGAGAGGGACTTGGTGGAGGAGGTGGCATTGGCGAGGGAGGAGGTGATGCAGGGGGATTTGGTGGTGGAGGCGTGGGGAGGGGTGGCGGACTTGGGGGTAACGGGAAAGGACTGGGCGGCAACAACGGAGGTGGCGTGAGAGGAGCAGGCGGAGCAGGACTTGGTGGCTGCGGAGATGGAGGCAGAGGACTCAAAGGAGGGGGTGCCAGTGGTGGGGGCGGCACAGGGCTTGAAGGCCGTGGCGGAAAAGGAGATGGTGGCGGGGGTGGCTGAGGGCTTGGGGAGGGAGGGGTTGGCAGTGGAGGAGGAGCAGGGCTGGGAAGAGGGGGTGGTGGTGGTGGTGGTGGCAGGGGGCCGGGAGGCATCAGGAGAGGAGGACTAAGAGGAGATGGCAGCGGTGAGGCTGGGGTGGGTGGGTGCGGGGAGGGGGGCGGCGGTGGGGCCGGGCTTGGGGGAGAAGGTTGGGGGGGTGTTGGAGGGGGAGGAGGCCGAGGACTCGGGGGAGGGGGTGGCATTGGCAAAGGAGGTGAGGGTGGCGTTGGAGAGGGCTGCAGAGGAGGAGAGGGGCTGGGGGCCGTTGGGCTTAAGGGCGGCTGTGGTGAAGTGGGAGCCGGATTTGGGGGCGGAGGTTGAGGAGAGGGAGGCAGGGCTGCGAGTGCAGGCAGAGATGGATGTGTACAGATGTGATGCGGAATGATGATATTGATGAGGAGTGATTTGGAGGTGCTGGGCAGATGGGAGGCAATATGCCGGCATGACACATGTATGGATGTAATGCATCATGGATATGGTTCTTACAACGACTCAGGCAGCGCATCTGGGGTGTCCATCACTAAGTTGATGAGAAGAGATATGATCTCTGCAGAAGTGTTGCGTCAGAACAGCAGAAGGATGATTGTTCACATTGCAGGATTCCAGGCTGGGGCAGGACAAGCCTGGAGCGATATCTTGGAGTTGCACACTGAGAAATATTATACCATTCCAATCATGTTGCATTCCTCAGGCCAGAGAAGGGGTATAGGCAAACTTCCTCTCTATCTTCCATTCGGTGACCTTTCAGCAAATCTCTCACAATATTGTTCCCTTGGGCAAGACTGCTCTCCCGAAAAAAGCTTGCTGCAATCAATTTTGGCTTCCTGATTGATTCATGATTGTAGCTTCGTTCATGCTAACCAGTGAGCCACCTTGGTGAGGCCCTAGCTAGCTTGCTAGTTAGGGAACCGCTCTTTAATGCACGCAGCTGGACCTGGCTTGCATAGACTGCATTTCATGATCCTAGCTCTTTAGGCATCTCACTGTCAAATACAGACCTACAAAAGTCATCAAGGCTCCGCACATGTTTGCTCAGACATCTGCTTCTGCGCTACCTCGCAGACAATCCTGCCCTCTGGGTTCAATCTCGTGCAGATGGAAAACATCTCATTGGGTCTGACATAACTGCTGCTACTGATGCTCAGCTTTATTGTTGTGTCAAAAGCAGAATCTTGAAAACATCTACGAAAAACACAATGACAACAAACTGAAGTGCAAAGGCGAGTTGTGTTGCGGCCAGCAACACCCACCATTGCTTTTACACAAAAGCATTTGCTGCAGCAAAAACACGCACAGCCAAGCAATCTGTTGCATGCGCACAGAGAGAACAGCGCCACTTACGTGAAGGAGGTAGCTGAGGGGAAGGCGGGTGGCGGACTCGTGGGTGACGGAGTGAGGGGTGGCTGAGGGGTTGGTGGGGAGGGACTTGGAGGTGGTGCGAGGGGCGAGGGAGGCAGGGGGAAAGGGGGGTGGCGGTTGCAACTGTGGAGAGGGTGGCAGGGGAGCTGGAGGGGAAGGAGGGGAAGGAAATGGTGGCGATTGAGGCTGTGGAGAAGGAGGAGGTGGCAACGGAGACGGGGGAGGAGGGGACATAGGCAGGGCTGCAAGTACAGGCAGAGACAGATGTATGCAGGTGTGATGCAGCATGATGAAATCGACAAGGAGTGATTAAGTAGGTGCTGTGCAGATGGATATCTCTTCGCGAGCATGAAACATTTTCAAAAGCGGTCCAACATGGTTTCAATTAAAGACTCCATTGCGCGTCCATGTTGAGATGTAACCACAGAGTCCAATGAAAATTTAGTCCTGCTTGTCCTTGTTGAATAAATTGATTGATCCTGCACCTGAATGATTTCTCATTAGTGGAGAAACACTGTGTTTAAAGGGTACTCATTTAATTTCAGATTCACCCAGTGTTTAGATGTGCAGCATCGTGAATTTTAAAACAATGTTGGGGGCATTTGGGGGAAGGAAACAAGCATGGCTCATTGTCCCCTGGAAAGTCAGAACGGTGAGCCATGGCCTACCTCAAAGTTGAGCCTTCAAATACCCTGGCCTTCACTTTTCTGCATGTTCTAACCAAACACTGCTGTGCCTATCACTTGCAAACCATGGCAAATGCACTTGCTTGGGGTAGACACGGCCGGAACTGATACTCTCAGGTTTGAACATCCTTCTTTCTCTGCTTGCTGCATTAACAATCCTGCAGGTGTGACCTGGCAGTAACCCCATTCATCCCATTTAAAACATGCAATAGATGGGTTTGGGACCAGCATTACTCCATGAGCTCAAGTTGTTTCAAGGAGCTGAAAGCACACGTGCAGGTCTGTGTTATCGGTGGTCTTATCTTACGAGCTGAGGCAGACTGTCCTCTGGCCTCAGAGCCTGCAACACACGCAATTGCTATGACACAAAATGTGCTTACTTTAGCTGATATAACATGCAGACATTTGAATGCTTGCATGCAAAAAGTAGACGAAGCCACGTACGTGGAAAGGGTGGCTGAGGGGAGGGTGGCGGCGGGCTAGTTGGTAAAGGCGGAAGAGGGGGCAGCGGGCTTGGAGGGGGTGGCATTGGCGAAGGAGGAGAGGGACTTGGTGGAGGAGGTGGCATTGGCGAGGGAGGAGGTGATGCAGGGGGATTTGGTGGTGGAGGCGTGGGGAGGGGTGGCGGACTTGGGGGGTAACGGGAAAGGACTGGGCGGCAACAACGGAGGTGGCGTGAGAGGAGCAGGCGGAGCAGGACTTGGTGGCTGCGGAGATGGAGGCAGAGGACTCAAAGGAGGGGGTGCCAGTGGTGGGGGCGGCACAGGGCTTGAAGGCCGTGGCGGAAAAGGAGATGGTGGCGGGGGTGGCTGAGGGCTTGGGGAGGGAGGGGTTGGCAGTGGAGGAGGAGCAGGGCTGGGAAGAGGGGGTGGTGGTGGTGGTGGTGGCAGGGGGCCGGGAGGCATCAGGAGAGGAGGACTAAGAGGAGATGGCAGCGGTGAGGCTGGGGTGGGTGGGTGCGGGGAGGGGGGCGGCGGTGGGGCCGGGCTTGGGGGAGAAGGTTGGGGGGGTGTTGGAGGGGGAGGAGGCCGAGGACTCGGGGGAGGGGGTGGCATTGGCAAAGGAGGTGAGGGTGGCGTTGGAGAGGGCTGCAGAGGAGGAGAGGGGCTGGGGGCCGTTGGGCTTAAGGGCGGCTGTGGTGAAGTGGGAGCCGGATTTGGGGGCGGAGGTTGAGGAGAGGGAGGCAGGGCTGCGAGTGCAGGCAGAGATGGATGTGTACAGATGTGATGCGGAATGATGATATTGATGAGGAGTGATTTGGAGGTGCTGGGCAGATGGGAGGCAATATGCCGGCATGACACATGTATGGATGTAATGCATCATGGATATGGTTCTTACAACGACTCAGGCAGCGCATCTGGGGTGTCCATCACTAAGTTGATGAGAAGAGATATGATCTCTGCAGAAGTGTTGCGTCAGAACAGCAGAAGGATGATTGTTCACATTGCAGGATTCCAGGCTGGGGCAGGACAAGCCTGGAGCGATATCTTGGAGTTGCACACTGAGAAATATTATACCATTCCAATCATGTTGCATTCCTCAGGCCAGAGAAGGGGTATAGGCAAACTTCCTCTCTATCTTCCATTCGGTGACCTTTCAGCAAATCTCTCACAATATTGTTCCCTTGGGCAAGACTGCTCTCCCGAAAAAAGCTTGCTGCAATCAATTTTGGCTTCCTGATTGATTCATGATTGTAGCTTCGTTCATGCTAACCAGTGAGCCACCTTGGTGAGGCCCTAGCTAGCTTGCTAGTTAGGGAACCGCTCTTTAATGCACGCAGCTGGACCTGGCTTGCATAGACTGCATTTCATGATCCTAGCTCTTTAGGCATCTCACTGTCAAATACAGACCTACAAAAGTCATCAAGGCTCCGCACATGTTTGCTCAGACATCTGCTTCTGCGCTACCTCGCAGACAATCCTGCCCTCTGGGTTCAATCTCGTGCAGATGGAAAACATCTCATTGGGTCTGACATAACTGCTGCTACTGATGCTCAGCTTTATTGTTGTGTCAAAAGCAGAATCTTGAAAACATCTACGAAAAACACAATGACAACAAACTGAAGTGCAAAGGCGAGTTGTGTTGCGGCCAGCAACACCCACCATTGCTTTTACACAAAAGCATTTGCTGCAGCAAAAACACGCACAGCCAAGCAATCTGTTGCATGCGCACAGAGAGAACAGCGCCACTTACGTGAAGGAGGTAGCTGAGGGGAAGGCGGGTGGCGGACTCGTGGGTGACGGAGTGAGGGGTGGCTGAGGGGTTGGTGGGGAGGGACTTGGAGGTGGTGCGAGGGGCGAGGGAGGCAGGGGGAAAGGGGGGTGGCGGTTGCAACTGTGGAGAGGGTGGCAGGGGAGCTGGAGGGGAAGGAGGGGAAGGAAATGGTGGCGATTGAGGCTGTGGAGAAGGAGGAGGTGGCAACGGAGACGGGGGAGGAGGGGACATAGGCAGGGCTGCAAGTACAGGCAGAGACAGATGTATGCAGGTGTGATGCAGCATGATGAAATCGACAAGGAGTGATTAAGTAGGTGCTGTGCAGATGGATATCTCTTCGCGAGCATGAAACATTTTCAAAAGCGGTCCAACATGGTTTCAATTAAAGACTCCATTGCGCGTCCATGTTGAGATGTAACCACAGAGTCCAATGAAAATTTAGTCCTGCTTGTCCTTGTTGAATAAATTGATTGATCCTGCACCTGAATGATTTCTCATTAGTGGAGAAACACTGTGTTTAAAGGGTACTCATTTAATTTCAGATTCACCCAGTGTTTAGATGTGCAGCATCGTGAATTTTAAAACAATGTTGGGGGCATTTGGGGGAAGGAAACAAGCATGGCTCATTGTCCCCTGGAAAGTCAGAACGGTGAGCCATGGCCTACCTCAAAGTTGAGCCTTCAAATACCCTGGCCTTCACTTTTCTGCATGTTCTAACCAAACACTGCTGTGCCTATCACTTGCAAACCATGGGAAATGTGCTTGCTTGGGGTAGACACGGCCGGAACTGATACTCTCAGGTTTGAACATCCTTCTTTCTCTGCTTGCTGCACAAATAATCCTGCAGGTGTGACCTGGCAGTAACCCCATTCAACCCATTTAAAACATGCAATGGATGGGTTTGGGACCAGCATTACTCCATGAGCTCAAGTTGTTTTAAGGAGCTGAAAGCACACGTGCAGGTCTGTGTTATCGGTGGTCTTATCGTACAAGCTGAGGCAGACTGTCCTCTGGCCTCAGAGCCTGCAACACACGCAATTGCTATGACACAAAATGTGCTTACTTTAGCTGATATAACATGCAGACATTTGAATGCTTGCATGCAAAAAGTAGACGAAGCCACGTACGTGGAAAGGGTGGCTGAGGGGAGGGTGGCGGCGGGCTAGTTGGTAAAGGCGGAGGAGGGGGCAGCGGGCTTGGAGGGGGTGGCATTGGCGAAGGAGGAGAGGGACTTGGTGGAGGGGGTGGCATTGGCGAGGGAGGAGGTGATGCAGGGGGATTTGGTGGTGGAGGCGTGGGGAGGGGTGGCGGACTTGGGGGTAATGGGAAAGGACTGGGCGGCAACAACGGAGGTGGCGTGAGAGGAGCAGGCGGAGCAGGACTTGGTGGCTGCGGAGATGGAGGCAGAGGACTCAAAGGAGGGGGTGCCAGTGGTGGGGGCGGCACAGGGCTTGAAGGCCGTGGCGGAAAAGGAGATGGTGGCGGGGGTGGCTGAGGGCTTGGGGAGGGAGGGGTTGGCAGTGGAGGAGGAGCAGGGCTGGGAAGAGGGGGTGGTGGTAGTTGTGGTGGTGGCAGGGGGCCGGGCGGTGTCAGGAGAGGAGGACTGGGAGGAGATGGCAGCGGTGAGGCAGGGGTGGGTGGGTGCGGGGAGGGGGGCGGCGGTGGGGCCGGGCTTGGGGGAGAAAGTTGTGGGGGTGTTGGAGGGGGAGGAGGCCGAGGACTCGGGGGAGGGGGTGGCATTGGCAAAGGAGGTGAGGGTGGCTTTGGAGAGGGCTGCAGAGGAGGAGAGGGGCTGGGGGCCGTTGGGCTCAAGGGCGGCTGTGGTGCAGTGGGAGCCGGGCTTGGGGCCGGAGGTTGAGGAGAGGGAGGCAGGGCTGCGAGTGCAGGCAGAGATGGATGTGCACAGATGTGATGCGGAATGATGATATTGATGAGGAGTAATTTGGAGGTGCTGGGCAGATGGGAGGCAATATGCCGGCATGACACATGTATGGATGTGGTGCATCATGGGCATGGTTCTCACAACGACTCAGGCAGCGCATCTGGGGAGGCCATCACTACGTTGATGGAAACTTGCTTCATTGTTTGTTCCTTACAGAAGACCAGGCTTTTGTTTTGAGGGGCCCTCCTGGTCCATTGGCAAGCAGATGCATTTCTTATAAACCTTCAAGTCAGAGTTGAGGCATTGAAATCATTCACTGGCGAGGCAAGGGAAGAAAGCCAGGTCCAGGTGTGACCTGCGTGGCATTCCTGTGTTAGGATAGCATGAATGGTCGTCCAAGTTGCGGGGTCTTGTCGGAGACAGGGAACATCTTGCAGTGTTATCCTGCATGATGCCAGAATGTCGCCCTTGATGTGCGCCACAGCATCCAGGGCATGAGGATGTCATGAAAAAACTGCATCTAGCAGCACATAATGAGGGTGGCTTTGTTGAGGAGGTGGCGCACCTCCCCAGCATGCATGCAGAGAAGGGCTGGACTTCCAGCAGCAGCAGCAGCTGTGTACGCATGCATAAGTTCAACAACTTCAACACGCAAGCACTGAAACATCAAGTGGGCTCTGTCCTGCTTGCTGTCAAAGTGCGGCAACCCCCTTGAATAACTGTGCACTTTCCTTCTTTAAGATGGGAGATTGGAGAGGGTGTGATAAAGACAGGGCCTGCCTAATTTTTGCACAGCTATAATACCCAACAAAAAGGTCTGGAACAGACACGCTGCTGAACATGACAACCCTATGAGCCGGGATGCTGCTTCATGACCTCACATGACTTTAATACAGAAGCACGCCTTATTCAAGAGTGTGCTACCATCTGTGGCGGTGCCATGCTGAATAGAAATGCACACTGAGAATAATAATACCATCCCACAAATGTTGCATCCCAGGCCAGAAAAGGTGTGTAGGCACAATCTTACACATTTTATCAGCTGCCCCTCAAGCTACGTCTTCACAAATGCATTGCAATTGGGCAAGCACGCTCTCCCATAGCTTGATGTAATCGATTGCGGCTGTCAGAGTGCTGGATAATGCCAGTGAAGACCTCCAAGCATCTTTGTATTTTCAGGCTTACAGATGTCCTCAAGGCTCTGCAGATGTTTGTGGCTCCTTTTGAACTGCTGCGCCGGGACATCTGTAGCCCCCTGTGCTGGGCAAACCTTTACTAGGACCCATTCCTGATCCTGTACCCTTATCCAATGCCCCCCATGCTGTGCAATTGTGCTTTATTTGAATATGCTGTTCCTGCGCTTTTATGGCTCACCTTAATGTAGGTGGCTAACATCTTATTCAAAATGAGAGACAGGTAGGCCTTGCACTATTGCCGCTACAGATATTCTTGTCAGTTGAGAACTTGCAAACAAAAGAAAGCTTGACAGCATATTTCAACTGAAAGTTCTTGTGGGCTGACACACACACACACATACACACACTTGCTACCCGACAACTATTGAAGCATTTGCTGCAGCAGAAACGCGCACAACCAAAATACCATTTACTTGCACACAGAGAACAGTCAAGGCCACGCACGTGGAAGGGGCAGCTGAGAAGAAGGTGATGGTGGATTAGGAAATAAAGGACTGGGAGGGGGCTGAGGGGAAAGTGGAAGGGGGCTTGGAGGAGGTGAGAGGTGCGAGGGAGGCAGGGGTGAGGGGGGCGGCGGAGGCAGCTGTGGACTGGGCGGCAGCGGAGGAGGAGGGATTGAGGGGCTTGGGCTTGGGGAAGGTCGTGGTGATGAAGGGAGAGCCGGACCGGGGAGCGTGGGTTCAGGAGGTTGAGGTGAAGGAGGCGGGGGCAATGGTGGTGCAGGACTTGGCGGTGATGGTTGGGGAGGCACAGGGGACGGGGGAGCAGGGGAGGGAGATCTGGCTGCGTGAACATACAAAAGTGCTGCTCGTGCTATCGAGGGTAAGGGATCATGAAGTTTTGGTGGATTCAAGAAACCTGGCTTGCATGCAATCTCCCTTTACACTCCACGCCCTGGCAAATTTCAAGGAAAGCATTGAATACCGTACTACCAGGTAGTCATCCCGCACCCCTTCAAAAATCCTTTGTTTTCACAATCCCCCACCACTACCGCACCACTCTTAATAACAATGATTGCGATCTCTCATACTCCTGCAGGGACAGTATCCCCCTTCTCAACCCTTCAAATCATCAAAAATATAATTTTCCTGCACTTTCTTGCAGTACCTGATATGATTAAAATTAGGTTGTCGCGCAGTCATTCTGCACCCCTCAAAAGCATTGTTTTTGAGGGATGATCTATACGTACCTACAGTGGTAATGCTTCAATGAAATGGAGTAGACGGAAAGGCCTCCATGCAAGGTTTTCAGTTGTTTCTTGTGGGACAGTGCTGGTGGATGGCATGGCATAAGCACACAGCATGATTCCATGTAAAGATTTTTGGTTGTTCCTTGTGGGACAGTGCTGGCGGATCACACCGTATTGCACACACCATTTTTCATGCAAGGATCTTTGGTTGTCCCTTGTAAAACAGTGCTGGTGGATGGCATGGCACTGAGCTTTTAATATGAGCTTGAGCATGCTCCAGCTTATATTAATCTTCAATTAGGACATATTTACTCACGTGCAGGAGGGGAGAGTGGCTTCTGAGGTTGACTGGCTCCAACGCATCCATCTTCATCCTTAAAATTGTTTAAGTCTGTGATGCTCACTGTGGCTGACAATGTACGAGGCTGCAACAAATGGGCAGTGGAGGGGAATCTGTAACAGTGTATTCGCAAGTGATGCTTACGGAGGCTGACAATATACAAGAATGCGACACACGAGCAGTAGAGGGCAAAATGTAAGAGTGCATTTGCAAGTGATGCTTACGGTGGCTGACAACGTACGAGGCTGCAACATACAAGCAAGGGAGGAAAAGAAGCAATGCATCCATTCATCCATTTTTAGAACCTGCGACGATTACTGTGGCTGGCAATGCACAAGGCTGCAGCATATGAGCAAGGGAGGAGAGAGAAGCTGCACCGGTGCATTCGCAAGTGTAACTGCTTTAAGGATTTCAAGGATCGGATCCAAAATGCGCTGATATTGCACATATCAATCCTTTACACATCCACTTTCATCAGTAAGATTGTTTAAAAGACAAAAAGTCGGACACGCATGGTCAGTATCAGAAAAAGTTGAAGAGGCAAAACACACACACGGCAAATCTAGTATTTCTCTTTCACCACAAAACCTTGTAGAGAAACTCACCACTTCACCCACAACTTCGACATCAAGGCTCCCAACTTCCACATCAAGGAGTGTTGGTTCACTTTCACTGACGCACTGGCCATCCCTTGCGAATACTCTACTCCCTTGGATAACAGCTTGAACGCTCGGCTGCACATGCAGAGTGGGGGATCCAGCAACTCATGTATACGTTTTGCAATTGGATGCATACATATGTGCATGTGTGCGTGAGAGAGAGAGAGAGAGAGAGAGAGAGAGAGAGAGAGAGAGAGAGAGAGAGAGAGAGAGAGAGAGGGGGGGGGGGGGGGGGGGGGGGGGAAGGAAGGAAGGAAGGAAGGAGGAAGGGAACGGGGGGTGGGTTAAGGAAATATATTTTGGAAATTTGCAAGGATGCTGATCAACAAAAGCCCCACGAGGCCTGGCATCACCCTATGAATTGCTCCGTGTCCTTTGGCAGAGCATGACCTTTGGTTGTTTCTATGTAACAAGGATTGCACTTGCAAGTTAAGTGTCTCAAAAGTTCCCCTTTGTGTTATTTTCAATTAGCCATTTCTTTTTATCTCCTATACAATTACGGAATGTACAAGAAACTTGCAAGAGCTCACATCTCACTTACAAGACTGTTGCAACTGGTGTTTAAGCTCGCAGCAAAGTGGACACTGCAGGCAGATGCGGGAGTGATGAGGAAACAGCGTTCAGTTTTTCAAGCAGAGCTAAGGCAACATAAAGCACAAACGCTAGCAAGTCCTTGGCTTCATGGTCGACAAATGAGCTAGTTAACAGAGTAAGCGTTGCCTACCATGTGTGATACCCAGCTTTGGTATCAGTTTTTAGTGCTACATCCAACAGTGTGGCAGCACCATCCTCCTGCAATAAGTTGCAACAAATAAGTGCATGAGATTTATCTTGAATCCCTGAAAGTACGGGCAACTTCAAAGCAGGTTAATTTGTACGTAGGCAATCTCATCTTGATCGCATAAAACAAAGCATGACAGTATTTCACAAACATGAAAAAGCATGGCATGCAGCAAATCAAACGCCATCATATAAGTGGCTACATAATCAATAAGAACCACAAGCTGCTAACCACAAGTCGTCCAAGTCTTCTGCTCAAACTTCAGAATCAACAGCAACCTCTGCACTACAGGGACGTTTGTAACCAACATACAACCAAGCCCCAGCACATATTTGGAGTACAAGATCAGGCACTTTGAGACCCATTGGATGGCCTGATCACTTCTACAAAAAGCAAGAAGACAAGCTTTTTTGCTCGGAATCTGCTTACCATTGAGAAGAGTTGAATTTTGTTGTTCAAGTCTTGTCCGTCCTGCAGGGATTATGGAGAATTGGTGGACTAAGTAGGATGCATGTCTGCCAGTGAGAAATTAAGTAGGCAGGCACCTTACCTCATTTGTCTGAGACACCCACATCATCCAGGGACAAAACATCATTATTGTGGCATGGACTGTGCTCCCTGCCTCTCCGCCCTCCTGCCAGATTACTACTTTGCCAACGCGCTCTTCAACCTGTATTATAAGGCACAACATCATGAAACACGACTTATATTGCATGCACTTGTAGGTAAAGTTGAGGTGCATAAGCCGGGCCAATATTTCCTGGCAACTGAAGCCCCTATGCAAAAAGACAAGAGGAGGTGCAATTTAAGCAATAACAAAAATGTTGGATTTTAAAAAAGGGTTGGTAAAAAGAACATTTAGAGGGTGAGAAGTGTCTCTGTGAAGAAGACTACAGGTATTGAATCTTTCTTACCCAAACTCCATTCTCAAGTGTTTGAGTTTGCAATGCATACATACCGCATGAGCCACGAGCAATGAACTTCTGCCTCATAATTCTGGCCCTGACAGTGACCCTGCTTGAAATGCTTACGACACGTACAATGACTCTTTAATGCCAATGTTTCTTATTCAACAAAAAGAAGACTAGTTTCCTTTTCTTCATTAGATTACCCTGAATGAACAGGCAAGAAAACAGCCATTTTGCCTGAAACTATGCATTCATTCTAGCACCATATTGCATTCTTACATGTCCACGCAAACCTCCAAAAACACTTTATAAGCAAATCACTCACCAGGTCGACCTTCACAACAAGTGGAAGCAAGAAGGCGCGCTCTTCTCCACCACATTCTGAATAAACATTGATGGAAGAGGAAACAAATAAGCATTTGAGTGCTTATGGGAATGCTTGGCCGCACACCAATATAGAAGATGCAAGCCTGGGGTACTTAGCAATGCAAGAAGCTCTGCTTCGCTGACTTGCTCACTTACCATAAGGGTCCCTGCACAAAAACGGGCTGGTGTAGGCTCCACCAACTTTTGTGGGAAAGAAACAAATATCTGCATCATGCCCGTGATCATCAACAGATGGGCAGCTGGCACAGTTCTGGCACATTGTTTCCCCATCAATCCCGCAATAGTCAAAGTTTGATGCAGGCTGAGGGGGGAGAGGAATCTGTGGAGAGTGGGGAGGAGGGGAGGATGGAATAGAGGGGCTAGGAGGGGACACGGACGGTTGGGAAGGTCCCAGAGGCGGCTGAGGAGAAGGTGGGAGGGGTGATGGTGAGAGAGGGGGGCTCCGTGGGGGCAGCAGACTTGTCAGCTGACTTGCATCCTTTTCAAAGCATCCGTCCTCGCCCTTCAGGATGCTCAAGTCTGTGACACCAATGTCAGCCACAACACTGACGACCCCCTGTTTGAGCAGTTGGTGAGCAGCAAATGTGAGCAATGCCAGCAAAAGAGAGAGAAAATAAAAAGAGAGAGAGAGAAAGATAGAGAGAAAGAGAGATAGAGACAGAGAGAAAGAGATAGAGACAGAGAGAGAGAGAGAGAGAGAGAGAGAGAGAGAGAGAGAGAGAGAGAGAGAGAGAGAGAGAGAGAGAGAGAAAGGGAGTGTGTGTGTAAGCATAATGAAGCTTTCAAGCACGGGATGAGCCAGTCAGAAGCTGCCACAACCCATCAGCACTTGAGCCTCAAGTTGTCGAGCTCACAAAGACTGGATAAATGCAAAGGAAGCATTGCCATGTCTGTGCGTGCAAAGCATGCACCAAGCGCGGTACAGCCATCACAGCCATGTGATAAGCCTAATACAAGCTGAAGCACCAACCAGCGATCGTGAAGTTTCTTGCTGCAGACTGTTTGCAAATTCAGCCTGATGCAGTACTGCAAGACAGAGCATGTGCAGCCATCCTGCAGCCTTTTTGGCTGTTTGTGTTGCTGCTTCCCTCTGTGTACCTGCGTTCTTGCTGACTGGGACCACAACGCACCTCTTTGCCTAAAAGCTGGAGATCAGCTCCAAGAAGAGAACCCACGTCCAGGTCAACATCCAGGAGTGACGGATTTGGCTCGGTGTAACAATTGCCGTCTTTTGAAAACAGTCTGTTGACACGGATTGGGACTGGGAGCTGGATGAAGGGCTGCAGAAGAAGGGAGACAGGCAGGATTAGCATTTCTCAAGGCACAGTGCTTGACTTTGGTTGTACATGTGCAGAAAATAAATTCGGATCCCTCCTAGCTCCTTAGCAAAAGCAGATTCCTCATCCTGCCATAAATGCTCTCCTGCCTCTTGCTTTGCGGAAGTGGCAACTCACAAGAATGTCACATCCAAAGTCCACGTGTGCAGAAAGGTGGACGCTGCAGTTGTACACCAGAAGTATGGAACAAGTTTTTTCAAGCATTATCAGGGCACTGTCACTGTCAACATGCACAACAAGAGCAGACGTTGCCGCAGGAAACCCAGGAATGAGCTGGCTGGCTGGCTTACCATGTGAAATAGTTTGAGTTGCTGTTTGCAACATCAACTCCCACATCCAATACCAGCTTGACCAGGCCGGCTATATTAGCATCCTGGAAATGGAGAACAGAAGTTGAGGGGAAGGCTTGACTCTTGCACTGACGCATTGTGGCAACTTGCGTCCAAGTAGCATGTGCCTGGGCATACAGCTCTGGAGCGCTGAATGCTCATCTAACATCTATGCTAGAGCACTGCCTGATCTTGTGCCTTGCAACCTGCTCCATTGTGCTCCATCTCTACCCTCAAATGATCAGTACCACAGCAGATCTCTCACACAAGAGCATGTAGGTGTTGCATTTCAGTGTGTGCCAGTGCTCGTGCACGTGGTCCTTGACCATCAGCATGCACTTCAATGTAGGCGTTTGAAGGTTAGATGTAGGAAACCCTCACAAACATGTTCAACTACAGCCGGTTCTCCATCATGTTTCCCATCCTCTTCAGCAGCAATTGCTGCTTCATTTGCTGCATTTGATGGAGAGCATGCAACTCACCACCAAGGATACGTCAAGAAGCTGATCTGCCTGCGAGCCAAAAGGAACACATAACAGGTGATGGCTTCCAAGCTGCAAGTGCAGGAAATGATTGATAAAGGAGCCAAAGGTGCAATGCATCGTACCTCTTCACCTCCCGTAAAGTGCATCATCCAAGGACAGAGCAGCATCACGGTAGCATGGACTGTGCTCCCTGTTCCCTCTTTCTCCTGCCAAACCACTACAGTGCCGACGCGCTCCTGAACCTGCAAAGCACAAGGCATCCAAGCTCCTCCGGTTTGGCCAGACTGGAGTCAGATTGTAGTATGCACTGTGCACAGAGAGAATGATGCTTGGAATTCGATTATGGTATGCTCTCAGCGCACTCTGTGTACTTGAATTGAACCCTGGAACACTGGGCTTTCTTGCTACAGCTAAGCTGCTCTGTGAGGCAGGCACAGCTATGCAACCTTTCCTTTTCTTTTCCTTCCCTTCCCTTCCCTTCCCTTCCCTTCCCTTCCCTTCCCTTCCCTTTCCTTCCCTTCTCTTCCCTTTCCTTTCCTTTCCTTTCCTTTCCTTTCCCTTCCCTTTCCTTTCCCTTCTTTTCCTTTCCTTTCCATTCCTTTCCTTTCCTTTGAATCCTAGGTTAAACACTCGAAAGACTGGCCATACTCATACAGGAGTCCAACTCCTATCAGGACAGATGGCTTCTGCGTTTGCAATATCCCATGAATGCAGGCTCTTACATACTTGGGCCTTGGCTGCCTGAAAAGAGATTAAAGGATCTGCGTACCCACCAAGTCAATAGTGACTGTCAGCGGCAGTAAGAAGACTCGTTCACCTCCACCGCAATCTGAAAAGGCATTGGATGATTAAAATGGGTTGATGTACTGAAGGAGAGCAGCAGATGTTGTGTCACAGAACATACCCTCAGCAGGTGCATGAGCCAAATGACACATTTGTTGAAGTATGCTTTCCCTCAAGCCATGATCACCTACCATTGGTGTCTGTACAGATGTTCTCACTCTTGTATGTGCCATTGACGCTAACAGGGAAATAACAGGTGTCGATGTTGCTACCGTGGCCATCAACAGAGGCGCAGCTGGCACAGTTCTGGCACGATGCTTTCCCATTTGATGTCCCGCAATAGTCAAAGTTTGATGCAGGCTGAGGGGAAGGTCCCAGAGGCGGCTGAGGAGAAGGTGGGAGGGGTGATGGTGAGAGAGGGGGGCTCCGTGGGGGCAGCAGACTTGTCAGCTGACTTGCATCCTTTTCAAAGCACCCGTCCTCGCCCTTCAGGATGCTCAAGTCTGTGACACCAATGTCAGCCACAACACTGACGACCCCCTGTTTGAGCAGTTGGTGAGCAGCAAATGTGAGCAATGCCAGCAAAGAGAGAGAAAATGAAAAGAGAGAGAGAGAGAGAGAAAGAAAGACAGAGAGAAAGAGAGATAGAGACAGAGAGAGAGAGAGAGAGAGAGAGAGAGAGAGAGAGAGAGAGAGAGAGAGAGAGAGAGAGAGAGAGAGAGAGAGAGAGAGAGAGAGAGAGAGAGAGAGAGAAAGGGAGTGCGTGTGTAAGCATAATGAAGCTTTCAAGCACGGGATGAGCCAGTCAGAAGCTGCCACAACCCATCAGCACTTGAGCCTCAAGTTGTCGAGCTCACAAAGACTGGATAAATGCAAAGGAAGCATTGCCATGTCTGTGCGTGCAAAGCATGCACCAAGCGCGGTACAGCCATCACAGCCATGTGATAAGCCTAATACAAGCTGAAGCACCAACCAGCGATCGTGAAGTTTCTTGCTGCAGACTGTTTGCAAATTCAGCCTGATGCAGTACTGCAAGACAGAGCATGTGCAGCCATCCTGCAGCCTTTTTGGCTGTTTGTGTTGCTGCTTCCCTCTGTGTACCTGCGTTCTTGCTGACTGGGACCACAACGCACCTCTTTGCCTAAAAGCTGGAGATCAGCTCCAAGAAGAGAACCCACGTCCAGGTCAACATCCAGGAGTGACGGATTTGGCTCGGTGTAACAATTGCCGTCTTTTGAAAACAGTCTGTTGACACGGATTGGGACTGGGAGCTGGATGAAGGGCTGCAGAAGAAGGGAGACAGGCAGCATTAGCATTTCTCAAGGCACAGTGCTTGACTTTGATTGTACATGTGCAGAAAATAAATTCGGATCCCTCCTAGCTCCTTAGCAACAGCAGATTCCTCATCCTGCCATAAATGCTCTCCTGCCTCTTGCTTTGCGGAAGTGGCAACTCACAAGAATGTCACATCCAAAGTCCACGTGTGCAGAAAGGTGGACGCTGCAGTTGTACACCAGAAGCATGGAACACGTTTTTTCAAGCATTATCAGGGCACTGTCACTGTCAACATGCACAACAAGAGCAGACGTTGCCGCAGGAAACCCAGGAAATGAGCTGGCTGGCTGGCTTACCATGCGAAATAGTTTGAGTTGCTGTTTGCAACATCAACTCCCACATCCAATACCAGCTTGACCAGGCCGGCTATATTAGCATCCTGGAAATGGAGAACAGAAGTTGAGGGGAAGGCTTGACTCTTGCACTGATGCACTGTCTCAACTTGAGTCCAAGCAGCATGTGTCTGGGCATACAGCTCTGGAGCACTCAATGCTTATCTCACAGCTATGCTAGAGCACTGCCTGATCTTGTGCCTTGCAAACCTGCTCCATTGTGCTCCATCTCTACCCTCAAATGACCAGTAACACAGCAGATCTCTCACACAAGAGCATGTAGGTGTTGCATTTCAGTCTGTGCCAGTGCTCGTGCACGTGGTCCTTGACCATCAGCATGCACTTCAATGTGGGCGTTTAAAAGTTAGGTGTAGGAAACCCTCACAAACATGTTCAACTACAGCCGGTTCTCCATCATGTTCCCATCCTCTTCAGCAGCAATTGCTGCTTCATTTGCTGCATTTGATGGAGAGCATGCAACTCACCACCAAGGATACGTCAAGAAGCTGATCTGCCTGCGAGCCAAAAGGAACACATAACAGGTGATGGCTTCCAAGCTGGAAGTGCAGGAAATGATTGAAAGAGGAGCCAAAGGTGCAATGCATCGTACCTCTTCACCTCCCGTAAAGTGCATCATCCAAGGACAGAGCAGCATCACGGTAGCATGGACTGTGCTCCCTGTTCCCTCTTTCTCCTGCCAAACCACTACAGTGCCGACGCGCTCCTGGACCTGCAAAGCACATGGCGTCCAAGCTCCTCAGGTTTGGCCAGACTGGAGTCAGATTGTAGTATGCACTGTGCACAGGCAGAATGATGCTTGGGATTCGATTATGGTATGCTCTCAGCGCACTCTGTGTACTTGAATTGAACCCTGGAACACTGAGCTTTCTTGCTTCAGCTAGACTGCTCTGTGAGGCAGGCACAGCTATACTACCCTACCCTTCCCTTCCTTTCCCCCCCCTTCCCCTCCCTTCCCTTCCCTTTCCCTTCCTTTGAACCCTAGGTTTAACACTGGAAGGACTAGCCATACACATACAGGAGTTCAACCCCTATCAAGACGGATGGCTTCTGTGTTTGCAGTATCCCATGAAAGCAGGCTCTTACATACTTGGGCCTCGGCTGCCTGAAAAGAGATTAAAGGATCTGCATACCCACCAAGTCGATAGTGACTGTCAGCGGCAGTAAGAAGATTCGTTCACCTCCACCGCAATCTGAAAAGGCATTGGATGATTTAAATGGGTTGATGTACTGAAGGAGAGCAGCAGATGTTTTCGTCATAGAAGAAACCCTAAGCAGGTGCATGCGCCCAATGACACACTTGTTGAAGTATGCTTCTCCTCAAGCCATGATCACCTACCATTGGTGTCTGTACAGATGTTCTCACTCTTGTATGTGCCATTGACGCTAACAGGGAAATAACAGGTGTCGATGTTGCTACCGTGGCCATCAACAGAGGCGCAGCTGGCACAGTTCTGGCACGATGCTTTCCCATTTGATGTCCCGCAATAGTCAAAGTTTGATGCAGGCTGAGGGGAAGGTCCCAGAGGCGGCTGAGGAGAAGGTGGGAGGGGTGATGGTGAGAGAGGGGGGCTCCGTGGGGGCAGCAGACTTGTCAGCTGACTTGCATCCTTTTCAAAGCATCCGTCCTCGCCCTTCAGGATGCTCAAGTCTGTGACACCAATGTCAGCCACAACACTGACGACCCCCTGTTTGAGCAGTTGGTGAGCAGCAAATGTGAGCAATGCCAGCAGAAGAGAGAGAAAATAAAAAGAGAGAGAGAGAGAAAGATAGAGAGAAAGAGAGATAGAGACAGAGAGAAAGAGATAGAGACAGAGAGAGAGAGAGAGAGAGAGAGAGAGAGAGAGAGAGAGAAAAAGGGAGTGTGTGTAAGCATAATGAA
Organism: Dunaliella primolecta; assembly: GCA_914767535.2. Classification (NCBI taxonomy): domain Eukaryota; kingdom Viridiplantae; phylum Chlorophyta; class Chlorophyceae; order Chlamydomonadales; family Dunaliellaceae; genus Dunaliella; species Dunaliella primolecta. The sequence continues at coordinate 10,800,164 of OU611755.1, read as the reverse complement.
GCTTTCAAGCACGGGATGAGCCAGTCAGAAGCTGCCACAACCCATCAGCACTTGAGCCTCGATTTGTTGAGCTCACAAAGACTGGATAAATGCAAAGGAAGCATTGCCATGTCTGTGCGTGCAAAGCATGCACCAAGCGCGGTACAGCCATCACAGCCATGTGATAAGCCTAATACAAGCTGAAGCACCAACCAGCGATCGTGAAGTTTCTTGCTGCAGACTGTTTGCAAAATCAGCCTGATGCAGTACTGCAAGACAGAGCATGTGCAGCCATCCTGCAGCCTTTTTGGCTGTTTGTGTTGCTGCTTCCCTCTGTGTACCTGCGTTCTTGCTGACTGGGACCACAACGCACCTCTTTGCCTAAAAGCTGGAGATCAGCTCCAAGAAGAGAACCCACGTCCAGGTCAACATCCAGGAGTGACGGATTTGGCTCGGTGTAACATTTGCCGTCTTTTGAAAACAGTCTGTTGACACGGATTGGGACTGGGAGCTGGATGAAGGGCTGCAGAAGAAGGGAGACAGGCAGGATTAGCATTTCTCAAGGCACAGTGCTTGACTTTGGTTGTACATGTGCAGAAAATAAATTCGGATCCCTCCTAGCTCCTTAGCAAAAGCAGATTCCTCATCCTGCCATAAATGCTCTCCTGCCTCTTGCTTTGCGGAAGTGGCAACTCACAAGAATGTCACATCCAAAGTCCACGTGTGCAGAAAGGTGGACGCTGCAGTTGTACACCAGAAGCATGGAACAAGTTTTTTCAAGCATTATCAGGGCACTGTCACTGTCAACATGCACAACAAGAGCAGACGTTGCCGCAGGAAACCCAGGAAATGAGCTGGCTGGCTGGCTTACCATGCGAAATAGTTTGAATTGCTGTTTGTAACATCAACTCCCACATCCAATACCAGCTTGACCAGGCCGGCTATATTAGCATCCTGGAAATGGAGAACAGAAGTTGAGGGGAAGGCTTGACTCTTGCACTGACGCATTGTGGCAACTTGCGTCCAAGTAGCATGTGCCTGGGCATACAGCTCTGGAGCGCTGAATGCTCATCTAACATCTATGCTAGAGCACTGCCTGATCTTGTGCCTTGCAACCTGCTCCATTGTGCTCCATCTCTACCCTCAAATGATCAGTACCACAGCAGATCTCTCACACAAGAGCATGTAGGTGTTGCATTTCAGTGTGTGCCAGTGCTCGTGCACGTGGTCCTTGACCATCAGCATGCACTTCAATGTAGGCGTTTGAAGGTTAGATGTAGGAAACCCTCACAAACATGTTCAACTACAGCCGGTTCTCCATCATGTTTCCCATCCTCTTCAGCAGCAATTGCTGCTTCATTTGCTGCATTTGATGGAGAGCATGCAACTCACCACCAAGGATACGTCAAGAAGCTGATCTGCCTGCGAGCCAAAAGGAACACATAACAGGTGATGGCTTCCAAGCTGCAAGTGCAGGAAATGATTGATAAAGGAGCCAAAGGTGCAATGCATCGTACCTCTTCACCTCCCGTAAAGTGCATCATCCAAGGACAGAGCAGCATCACGGTAGCATGGACTGTGCTCCCTGTTCCCTCTTTCTCCTGCCAAACCACTACAGTGCCGACGCGCTCCTGAACCTGCAAAGCACAAGGCATCCAAGCTCCTCCGGTTTGGCCAGACTGGAGTCAGATTGTAGTATGCACTGTGCACAGAGAGAATGATGCTTGGAATTCGATTATGGTATGCTCTCAGCGCACTCTGTGTACTTGAATTGAACCCTGGAACACTGGGCTTTCTTGCTACAGCTAAGCTGCTCTGTGAGGCAGGCACAGCTATGCAACCTTTCCTTTTCTTTTCCTTCCCTTCCCTTCCCTTCCCTTCCCTTCCCTTCCCTTCCCTTCCCTTTCCTTCCCTTCTCTTCCCTTTCCTTTCCTTTCCTTTCCTTTCCTTTCCCTTCCCTTTCCTTTCCCTTCTTTTCCTTTCCTTTCCATTCCTTTCCTTTCCTTTGAATCCTAGGTTAAACACTCGAAAGACTGGCCATACTCATACAGGAGTCCAACTCCTATCAGGACAGATGGCTTCTGCGTTTGCAATATCCCATGAATGCAGGCTCTTACATACTTGGGCCTTGGCTGCCTGAAAAGAGATTAAAGGATCTGCGTACCCACCAAGTCAATAGTGACTGTCAGCGGCAGTAAGAAGACTCGTTCACCTCCACCGCAATCTGAAAAGGCATTGGATGATTAAAATGGGTTGATGTACTGAAGGAGAGCAGCAGATGTTGTGTCACAGAACATACCCTCAGCAGGTGCATGAGCCAAATGACACATTTGTTGAAGTATGCTTTCCCTCAAGCCATGATCACCTACCATTGGTGTCTGTACAGATGTTCTCACTTTCGTATGTGCCATTGACGCTAACAGGGAAATAACAGGTGTCGTTGTTGCTACCGTGGCCATCAGCAGAGGCGCAGCTGGCACAGTTCTGGCAGCCATGATCGCAGTAATCGAAGTGCGTGCCCGATTCATTAGAGGCCTTTTGTAGAGAATGTGGTGGTTGAGGTGATGAAGGAGATGGCCGAGGAGATGGTGAAGGTGAAGGATCAGGGTTGCCTATAAGGCCTCCTAAGAGAAGCTGCCGATCTGTAGATCGAGCTCTGCTTGCGCCCTGCAGTAAAGCAATGGCAACGAATGAGAAAGCAAAACCTGAACTTACAGTTAAAAAAACACTACTGGCTGGAGAAAATGTACACCTCGAGCGAGAGGGGCTCTGTAGGGGGCTCTGGCTAAGTGGAGCTCCACTTAGCCATCTTTGGGTACATCTTAGACATTTCTGACAGTCATGTTCGACATCAATGGTGAAATCGAACACAATATTTGCGGACTCATGCCAGAGCTCTCAGAGTATATGTCGCTATAGCTATACTTTTCATAGTTTGTGCCATACTTTTACTGCAGTTCTCATAGTTTTGGACCCCTAACCCCCTAATCCTAATCATATTAGCTAATCCTAAACCAAACCCTAAAACTATGGCCATGGGTTAAAATACAGAAACTACAAGAACTAAGTGAAACTGTGGCACGAACTATGAGAACTGTAGCTATAGAGAAAGTAATTGACGCCTGGCCATTGTTCTTTTTCCTGGGACCAATTATCAGGAGAAGAAGCAGCGCTGCATGCAAACCTGTTCAAAGGACAGGAAGCCTGTCATGTGGACAGAAAGCACTCCCATGTTATATGAGTGAGAGGAGTTAACGTCAGGTATGCCTAACATCATTGTAAGCCCTGGACATGAAGGAAAGCGTGTTTCCTCACGACAGCTATCCTATAGGAGGTATCTGCCAGATACTATGTGGTCGTTTCTTTACTGAGAGTGGAGCAAGCGCTCCTGCTGTACTAACTTGCTCGATTGTAATAGCTCGTAAATAATTTATAATGTTGATGTTGCCATGAGGTCACACGAAGACGGGAGAAACAGACCCGAACAGTAAGGGCTTGAGATAAATATCTCACATTAAGGGCCTCCCATCAACTAGTCCCCCTAATACACCAGGCAGAGCTTGGGCATGGCTGGCCAGAAGTCTAGAATGTTCTTCAGTTAACTAGCACTCACCTTCAACACAGCTTGTGGCTGTGCTCCTGCCTTCCTCTCTGCTGCACTTCCATCTGCTTCTGCCTGTGCCGTTCCAAGAGAAGCCAGGAAAATGAGTGTTGCCAATGTGAGTAGTCTGGAGAAACATGCAGAGCCAGGTGCCATGAAATATTGTCAAACAGGGATTAAATGTGAACCATCTCCCTTTCTTCTGGGCAGGTTCTATAACAATTCCGCGAGCAGTTCTGTGAAAATGAAGTAAAGTTGTTAACGGTGAGGGTAACGTCCCTGTGAACGTTGCTAACCAACCATAATCCTAGCATACCCAACCTTTGCTTCGATAGAGAAAGGAATAATCAAAACAAAATTACTTCTAATGGGTATAATCGAACGCTGACTGATGAAATAAGCAGAAACACTTGGAGTTCTTTCAAAATGGACAACAGGCCCTCAGAAACAGACTCCCTCGTGGAAGCTGCTCTGAAATGTCTACTACAACCAGATCCCTGGCTCAAGGTGGGTTTGGGTGGACATTGGCATTGCCTGCAAGCTAGATCCCTGCCTGGCATGCGCACCCACGCGCGCGCACACATGTGTACACACGCACGCATGCACGCACGACACGCACGCACGCACGCACGCAATACACACACACACAACACCCATACATACACGCACACTTAAATGCGAGCATGCCGTGAAGGGGTACAATTAGCTGCGGAATGATGCTTGCCCATGTTTATCTAGGCACAGCATGATGGAAGGGAGGGGTCACTACGTGAACATCCCTGCTTTCACTCATGCATGTTCGCGAGCCAGCTCACCATGATGTTCTTTTTGAGCATCCTTCAAAAGGGAACTCTGAAGAAGCATCTTAACTTAGGACGTGCTTCCTGTGGCTTAAGAGGATGACATGCAGCATTGCTCGCTGCCCTGCAGAATTGGCTCCTGCACAGCATATTGCATAGGAGCACAATTCACTTTCATTCCTGAGTTACTTATTGGCTGTTGCGGCTGGATTAATGTTGAATACAGGCTGAGTACACGCGAGAGGCTGTGAAGCTGTGGAGGGAGGGCCGCATGGTCTCCCACCTCCCTTCTCAACCTGTTGCCATTCCGGACCGGCCTTCCAGATCAGATGATAAGGTTGGTGCATGCACTGCACAAGAGCGGAACGCCCTCCTCTGCAAATGTTCTGATTTCCGTTCATCAACGTGCATGCTGCAATCTGGCTTAGCAGCGACTGCATGATCCTCCTGCTAAGAAGCTTTACTGCAAATTGCATGCTCGCTGCCGGCAAACTTCTGCTCCACTCCTCTGTTGTTCAGGTCAGAGTGGTTGCCCCAGGCGATGTCACAAAGCGCGGGAAGGGAGGCACTCTCGCCTCACGCTGTGCAATAATCCACAGGTTGGTTCACATGCAATCTTGGTCTTATTTTTTGGTCTTATTTTTCCACAGATTGACCATAGGAGTGGACCGGTGGACAAAGAATCATGAAACATGTGTGATTCTTGCCCTGGTGTGACAATTCAGAAGGAGTTAGGGGCAGCCAGACCGTGGCCGTTGTGGAAACTGCCCCTGCCAGTACAATGAATGACTGCATAAATTCAGGTGGTGCAGCAGGGGCACACAACTTCACAGCCAGGGAACACTTACAGGTCCTGCTCCTCTTTGCTTCAGCAAATATCTTTTGCTTCACTTCTCAATTCCTCACGCACCGCCTGCCGTGTTTCTTTCAGTTGAGGGATAAAAATCGTTACAATTGGAATTATGGGGTGTTTTGTTGGCCCAGCAGCGAGCTAGCCTGACCTGCAAGCGACTGTAAAGTTTGAGATGATGTGTCCCTGAGGTTTATCTCCAGCAGCTACCATAAAGAGTGTCCCTAGCTTTCTCATGAATGAGCTGGTACCATCATGAGCAGTTCCAGGAGCAAGAGGTGGCCAGGCACGGAGGAACAGGCCTGCCTCTTCAGTTTTCAAGCACAGTAATGAGTCAACAAAGCTTGGCTGCTGCAATGCAAGCCACCACGACTTGGCAGCCCGCAAGGTCTAACAGAACTTGCTTGGCCAGCCCGCATTCTTCTGGGCAAAGCATGTAGAGTGCCTCTGTCCTGCTACAGCCCCTTCTTTCGAAAGCTCATTGTGAAACAAGCCTTCATGCATCAACCACTGCCTGTTCGCCCACCGGACGCTGCAGTGCTGCTGAGCCGGCTTGTTTTGGAAGACGGTCTGTGTTTCAGGGCGGAAATGCACTGGATGGACCTGGGCAGCCGTTTGTGACTTTCAAGTTGCAAAACACATAGCACAGATTATGGGTCACAGAAGTACAAGGCTGTCAATCAAAACGCCAGACAACAAGCCTGCACAGAGGTGTTAAAAGAGGATGTGGTGTTTTCACTTGACTGGAGGCCAGCAAGACCAGGGGTGCCTTGTTCGCCCCTTGGTCGGGCCAAGAACTGCTTGTAGGATGCTTGGCACTCCCAAAGAACTCCTTAACTTTAAGGACTGCAGCATGGTATAGGAAGGCTCAGGTGAAGTGACAATCCATTCCCTGGCGCCACGATCCATCATCGCCCATTCTTGCTGGTAAACCAAGCAAGGAAAGGGAGCTGACTTTGGAACCCAGGCCAATGCTTGTCTCTCTGCACATTGACTGTACTGCTCTGCAGTTTGTGCCACATTGAGTCGTGGGCCGTAGACCTGGCTTGGGACGCCATAGCACGCTTTGGATGTGACAGCTCAGTCCGAGACTGCCTACCCCTTGAATTTTTCAACGACTTCGTGGGTGTGAGTGCACAGCCCATCCTCTCTCGTTCTTGCTTGCATCTCTTGGTCTGCTTCATCCTCCTGTTTTCATGACAAACCAGGTGTTCACGCTTGGCACTTGGAACTACAGGAAGGAATTGTTCCGTGTGCATTGATTCTCCAGCATGAGCTCGGGCACAGTAAAATAAGTGCTTGTTCCAGAAAAATGTCCCTTTTTTCTATCATCCCAGGTCGCAGATGACGAGTGCAGACACTTCTTGCTTCTTGAGCAGCGTCTCAAAGATCTTGGCTCTTACTATGGTGCTCTTCCAGTTCATGATGGGTAAGGGCTCATGCTGTTATGCTATGCTTTCATGTTAACAGATGAAGCTCATGCGGCAACAGTATGCTCTACCGACAAAAATTTTTGCAGCTTAAATGTCTCAGTATCCTCATTTTTGTATTGCCCAAGGTTGGAGGCAGTCAGTAAAGAGACTAGGACACATTAGTGTTGTTGCTGAGAAAAAGAGGGAGTATGAAGATCCTCCAAACCTCCAAATGAAAATGAAAAGAGAAATTGTGTTTTTATGCAGTGTGGGTCTCAAGCTTGTCGCTCTTCATTCCTCCCAATTCAATCCCAATTCAAATCATGCTGCCTCTGAGGCAGGGAAGTAGCTTAGATGGCTGGGACGCTGTGTACAATTGGGGTTTTTGCAGCCTACCTCAAGCCTGGGAGCTGAGTCCTTATGCTTGATGTTGTGAGAAGCTTGGAGAGAGCTATGGAGAGCTCTTGTGTCGATGTAGCCCTTGAAGTAGCCTGTTGCTTGTGCCAATGCAAGGGCAGCCTCGTCAAGGTCTGGGGCACCACTGCGCATGTAAGATGTATGGTTCCCTTGCCTTCCTTTTCTGAGAACAGTAGTTAAGCTTGATGCAAAGATCCCCATGGTCCGTTACAAGGCTCCTGGCAGGCATGGAGCAGAGGCAGAGAGTGAACTGCCCTGCCAAAAGGCCATGCCCTCGCCAAAAAAATAGGCAGAATGTTCAGCTGCAGGCTTCATATCAACCTGTGCACTCGCACTCTGGATCATGTTCCTTGAAAATTCACACCAGCATTAAGGAGCATGTCATGAGCTTACATAACAGCCACAAGCCAGCTTGACATTCAAAGTGAATAGCATTCTCCCCACTACAAGATACACTTTTCAAGTGCTCCTTGCATTTTGGCCCGCAGGCTGTCAAAATGTAAGTGCGGCATGAATAAGTAGCTCTGCAGCCACCTGTCAAGGCTTGCTCTTGACTCCCTTGATCTGCCCTTTAGTCCAGCAAGCACGTGTCCTGACATGGCCACAGATTCTTCTGCCATCACGCACATGCAGGCTCTGGGAGAGTGCCTCAAAAAGTGCTGGCAGCCTTGCAGCAAGGCTAGCGGTTGAGCACTGTGTTCATGGTGGGAGGGAGTGGGTGTGGGTGCGTGTGTGTGCACATGCATGCTCTTCCAAGGAATGTTAATGTTGTTGCAAGAGAGGCCAATGCTGCAGTACCAACTTGTGAAGTATGTTCTATGCGTGCAGCTTATTCTTTGTTTTGCTGGGAGCTATGTTCGTGGTTTGAGGAATGGAGCTATGCTTGCTTACGGGGAAAAAAAGGCCTCAGGCTTGCAACCTATCGCCTACATCATACCATTTTCTTTTCGTATTTCATACTTTCTCATGGCCTCATGCACAGTCTGTTCCCCTTTTTAATACTTTGCAGGTGACATGCCACATTGGCTGTTTTGTGTCACTGTTGCTTTGATGCCTCCGCTACACATTCCATGCTTCACAGCAGGTGTGCAGGGGCGACTAACCAACACGTGTCTCCGCAAATATTTGCAGAGGCTCGGGGCCTTGATGTGATCCCTTCAACAATCAGCAAATTCAAAGCTGCTGGAGACAAAGAAACTGCCGAGCTACTAGGTATGTCCTCTTTTGCCTGTAAGCTTAGTATTAAGTCCATGCATCCTGACTAGATTTGCCAGAACTGTGGTTCAATGCCATGTGGACCAGCGTGTGGACATTTGCCAGAACTGTGGTTCAATGCCATGTGGACCAGCGGTGGACATTTGCCAGAACTGTGGTTCAATGCCATGTGGACCAGCGGTGGACATTTGCCAGAACTGTGGTTCAATGCCATGTGGACCAGCATGTGGACATGACCAGATAAAGCCTAATAAGCCTGCACAGCCAGAATTGATTGTCTTATGAAATGAGCTCGGCAACCCATTATTGAATTGCCATGGCTAACTCACACCTCGATCTTGTGTACTTTGTTGTAGAGGGCACAATCTACCCAGAGGAGGTTGGCCATTGTGCGGCAGGCGTGAGGTGTGTAAAATGTCATGGAAGGAAGATGGTTTTGTGCAACATTCTCAAGGTAGCACTTTTTCCCTTGCACTTCAGTTGTAGGTGTGGTTGCGCTTTTCCCTAATTTGTTTCGCAATCATTCATCATGTGTGTAGAAGATGAATTCTGATGGCAGGCATGTGCAAACTGGTCTCCCCTCTGACCCACCACCTGTCCCTCCGAGAAGGGCGCATGTCTGCTCCTTTCTAAAATCCTTGTCCATGTAAACATCTAATAACTGAATGGCAGCATTTTTATGAGGTGTTGAGGTCTCGGTGGTCATGCACACATGTCCTGCTATGCATCCACAACTGTCATACAGTGCCATAGGCTGCCATCCTGAATTCACCTGCCACTTGAGCACCTTTGTCTGTCACTATCCTGAATGTTCGGTACATTCGCTGCACCTCAGGCTTTGCAGCCCTTGCGGCCCACACTGTGGCACAGGCTGCCCGTCATGCACATAAAATCTCGCTTGTTTTTCCCATCGCACCAAAAGGTTGCTTGTTGGTAAAAGCCAAGCCCTCAAATCTGCTGGTGCATTTCAAATCACAGTGAAAATCAAATTAAGAGAGCCTGTATGGTCTATGTGGGGGGGGTCCCAGGCCCCCTCCTTTCTAGAACCACTCCCTTCAATCCGACTTATGTCATGACTTGCGAGTCAAACAAAATTAGAATGAAAAGACAGGATAAGGATGATGCATGCAGTCCAAAGCTGTTCCTGTAGGCTTCTCCCTGCAATTTATCTTTGGGAATCGAGTGTTGTGGATTGCTTATGAGGTTGGAGCATGGAGAATGTCCAAAGACGGAACCTGCTTGTTGAAGCATTTATTGCGGTCTTCTCCTTCGTGCCTGAAGGTGGCTCAGCTACTTGCACAAGTACGCACGTGGAAGGGCAGAACGGACCCCTGCCATGGCATCCGTCAGAGAACAAAAAGAGGCATCAGTCAGGGAACAGAGAGAGGCCAGCATTGGCAGTGCAGCAGCTGAGGGCAGTTGCGAGGACTCCTTAGCGGGCTTGGCACTACAGGAGCCTGTGCGGACATCTCAGCCTGCCAATGGGCATGTGGAGGGGGCAAGCAAAGAGGGCGTAAGGGACTGGGAGGCTGAGGCAAGGCAATTCCATACCGTGCAAGCATGGTTCCACAGGTAAGGTAATGGTTGTACAGATAAGAACTGCTATGCTTGTGTCACTTAAGCATTATGGATGAGCAATAAATCCTGCACATAGGATTTTGGATTTCTTCCGCAATTTTCAATTGCTTTTCACCCTGTAAAAACCTTTACCGGTTCACTTGGGGATCTTTGCTAGTCGCATCTCGAAATGTTTTTAGCATGAACAGACAACAGAGTTTCTGGTAACCATTTTATTTCTGCTTGTAGCCTCGTGCGCGCAAACTTCAAGGGCCCTCTTAAACCCCCGTTCAACACTGAAGCGCGGACAAAGGCAGGCTTTGACCCAGAGTGGTGGGTAGACTCCTTTCAATGGGTGGAGGCTCACGACTTGTACTCACTGCACCAAGTCTTGCTCAAGTACATTCTCATTTACAACCTCCTCGGAGGAAGAGGAATTTAGCCTCCCTCTAGCTTTGATGAGGTGCATAGGCAAAATCTGCAGCTGAAAAGGCAATGTTCACCGAGCCTCACAGTGTTCTTTATTGACGTTGCTCCTTGCTTGTCGGATCACAGGTACTTGCCACTTGCAGCGTAAGCTGTCCATGCCAATAATGCCCCCCCCCTTTTCTGGAGAGCCGCGCACCGAGCCATTGGAGACATGGTGCCATTATTCAAGCACTGAGCTTCTTAGATTCGGAGATCTACCTCACTTTTGGTTACTTACAGGAATTTTCAACCCTTGCATTTCTTTCTCCTCCTTTCAAGGTCATCAAGCAGCCCTGAACTGCTTGCGGAAGGACAGCATCCGGATGTTTCTTTGGCTTGTTTGAATTGCCAACACACAAAGATGCAGTGCACTGTTGTTTGTTTTATTTTCATTTGTTGTCGCTGCTCTCAAAGCACTGCTTTAATCAAATCAAATAAGAGAATTACAAGTAAAGACATTGGTCAAAAGGATGGGGGTGAAGGGGACCTGGCGTTTCGTAACCACACCTTGCTCCAGATTTTGGCTTTGCAAAATTGCGTTTGTTTTTAACGGCTTGTCTTGCAGTGGTAAGGTTGTGCATGCTCTAAACAGAGTGAGCATGGTCATCCTAGTCACCTGTTTGCCCAGAAGGAATATAGGACTCCTTTTAAATCGGATTTTAAAGGCTTACGGCCCGATATCCTGGCTGATCGAGCGCTGGCGATGCGAGCTCAAACAGCATCAAAATTCGCAAGCACTGTTTGCCTGCTGTGTGAACCAGCGACACAAACGCTTGATAGAGATTATTTTATTTTGGTTTACATTGGATTTTGGCCTTCAGCCAGCCGGTTTGACTGCTCAGCTTGCTGGTCTCTCCAGCCAAACATAACACGTCCATAATATCAGAAAGAAAGTGAAGGGTTACAAGGGGGTTTGGCCTACAGCCCAAGAATCTGGATAATTGGCTTCTGGTGAAACATCCTCATCCAGCATCAAAAATGGTCAGAGGTGGGCGACGCCTAATTGCTGTAAATGTTCTTTCACGCCAATATTATCCAAATCTGACCATGCCAACCGTTATAATACCAATAATTATCATGTTCACCAAGAAATGACGAAAGTCAGTTGAACCCAGATTACTCTCCTCGCCTCAGATCACCCTGAAATGGCCCACAGGTCCACCCTGGGACCATTTGTCACTCCAACAACTTTGTATTAGTAACTCTTGTATACGATGCTGACATCCTGCATATTCAAAAGTGGGGAAAAAGAGGGTCAAAATTTGACCTTTTTGGCACCCTGCCAGATTTTCTCTATGGGAATCGGCTGAAATTCTATATCTGACCAACCACTGGGACTTTTCACTCCATTTTTTTGCAATGATATTCTTTTGGTACAAGAACTTTAAATCACCAAAAACTACCCAATTTGGTGCGGTAGGTGGTCAGGTATGAAGTTTTGGTTGTCAAAAAGTAGGGTTCACGTCTTGTCAAATAGCAGAAGTGGCCGCGAGTGCTACTTTCCAAATTCAGCAGCTATGGAAGGCTCGTGACCAGGGTTACCATTTGATGCTAAGCACAAAAAGTAGCAAGTACGGCCACTTGCGCTGTGAACATTTCAAAAGTACCCCTATTTGAGGCCTTCGTCGCCCACCTCTGAAAAATTGTAACCAGTTCTGACAAAAATTTTGAAATTCTGTACAAGTCTTGATTTAGAAAAGCATTGACCTCAAAATCAGTCAAAATGTGAAAGCTCACCAAGAAAGGAATAAAATCATTTTGAAAAGATCACCAAATTGAAAAGATCAGTGAACTCAAAGCAATTGCAATGGAAAAGAACATGTTTCTCGTCCTGGACTTCAGCACACCCACACTTATCACAAATATGTGAACCACCCAACCATTCACAGGACTCAACCTTCAAGCAGCGGACACGAAGCCTAAACTACTCACATTCCTCATGAAAAGAGAAAAAAAAAAGAAAAAAGAAAAAGCTATGTAGGCTCCAGTCTTTCAGCTATCATCCTGCTTTCTTTTCTCGTTGCTGGACCTGTCTTCTTTCTCTGTCTGCCGTGCTTCTCTCAGTCTGAGCTTCGTGGTGGGTGGGTCATACGGTCTGTGCACCAATGTGGCCCCCTTTCCTTAATTGATGTACTACCCCTAGTAGGGAGTGTTTCACTGCCTACGAAGGTTTTCTTTTCTTTTCTAGGCAGAGAAAACTCTCCCTACATCAATTAGGGAAGGGAAGGGTTACATAGCTGTACCTGCCTGCGGGGGCAGCTTAGCTGAAGCAAAACGTGCCTGCAACCAAACCAGTCCAATTAAAAAGCAAAATGTGCTAGAAGATCAGTCACAGCATTTGAGGCAAGCAGACACAAACTTGGCTAATCCTAGGACATCAGCCTGGTTCATGAAGTCTCTAAGGCGTGAGGCACTGCTTGGGGGTGCAGAGCTAAACAGATGCTGGAACTGAGTGTGCAGTTCTGTTAAATCCTGAGATGGGCAATCCAGGATAACATGCTCTTCGTCTTGTACAGTGTGCCAGTCGCATTTGTTGCAAATTCTAAGCTCGTATGGGCACCTACATCAATTAAGGAAAGAGAGACACATTGGCTCAAAGAGCCGTGAGTCTCCCTCACCAGAAGATGAGAGGGAAGTTAATGTGGATCGGGTGGGTTTCTGGCAGCACGCTGCTCCAGGGCACCAGTGTTATGATGAGTGTTTTTTATTTTCAATGGCACGTCTGGTAGAGGTAAGTTTGTGCGCAAATCGTACAGAATGGGCATGGAGTTTTCTTGCAAGTGTTTCAGATCTCTGTGAGTCAATCCCTAAATGTTTGAATTGATCAAGGGTATGGGCAGTGTAGATAGTCACCCCCACACCCAGGAGGATTGTGTGTATAGTAATCTCTGCACCAGTTGCATTCCTCATGACTCCTTTATTCAGATCCTTTAATGAATATGATGGGATACAGAAGGGTGTGCGTGCTGTTTGATTGAAAGGTTTTCCTTACCAATGATGGTAAGTCACTGCTTTCCTGTTTGCCTCTCGGTGACTGAGGGCATCCGCTTCCCTCCAAACCTTCTGCTGTCTGTACCTTAAATCCTCTAAAAAAATCCTGCATGAGTATCTTAGAAGCACTCAGCATTTTTTTTTCGAAACACCTCCTCATTGCGCATGCCACTAAATGATTTAGACACATGTGCAGACCAACAGGACTCATCCATATCGGCAAGGTGTAAATCTGCCTTCAGCACTTGACGTAGTGTCGCCCTGCTAGAAACAAGCATATTGTTGAAAAACTTGACAGCAGCCCTAAAACAAAGAAGAAAAACATTAAAAAACTGTAAAAGCTCTTGGCCACACTCTCAATACTTCACAGCTAGGATACTATTAGTCCGCCTTAAAGAGCATAATTGCCTTTTTTGCAATTGGCTTTTGAACTCACCGCCTTCTTGCAAGTATTCTGTACCCCGCACTTGGCACGCGTACATCCCAGCCGAAATTTCATACACCTTAGAGAGCCAAATCAGAGCATGTGGTCTATTCCTTCGATCATATTCATATACAAACTCCTTAATCCTTTGCTGGGCAGCCATGTAAGGCTGCACAGCATGCTCCTCAGACACCTTCAGATTCATGTGCTTGTCCACAAGGATACCGAGGTATCTAAACTGCTCCTTCTCTGGAAGAGCCACGTCTCCATACATGAAAGTAGGCAGAGAAGAAAACGACCTACTATTTAAATGCATGACCTCTGGCTTTGATGTATTGACGGTCAGCCCCTTTCTCATTGCATAAGCCCGTAATATATTCAGCACAACTTGGCCCAACTCAGGTGGTCTGCACATAGCATGTCTGAAACGCCATTCACTCCATCCCCTGTCACAGCACCTCTTATACCTCCACTAATATCTCTGCCCATGTCATTGATGTACAGAGAAAACAGGAGAGGGGGCAGAGGACAAACTTGCTTAAGTCCATTTGTTGGACGCACACGTGCCCATTTATACCCATCCATCAGAATACATTCATTATCCTGGAACATTTCCTTAATTGCCTGGAGAAGTAGTGCAGGCATGGCAATGCGTTGCAGATGGTCCCAAAGTTGCAGGCGAGGTACAGTATCATAAGCTTGGGAGAAGTCAATGAAGGCAGCATGCAGCCTAGGTGATTGCCGTGGCTTGAGCTTTTTTGCAGCATGTTTTAAGTGCCTCAGGATGAAGAGTGGATGCAGAGTTCTCCTACCAGGGTAAAAACCAAATTGGGTGTCCGGGACCTTATTTTTCTGAACACACCAATCTGTCACCAAGTCTTTCAGCACGTTGGCATAAATGCGGTACATCACCCCACTGAAAGCAATCATCCTGTAGTTTCCAGGATTTGACATAGCTCCCTTTTTGTGAAGGGGACTCAGTTTCGCCACTTTCCAACATGCAGGGATCCTAGCTTTACTCAGAAAAACCCTGACATAACATAACATGCGTGCTATCAGAGGCACAAGCACGTTAACATAATCCACTCTCGGACAATGCTCAATGGGCAAACAGGCATGCAGTAAGGAAGGGTATAGTAATGGTCTAATTTTCGCAGCCAGGTTATGGAGCCGGGTGCTTCCAATAACCCTCCAGATCCCCATTAGAATCTTCTTTTGTAGCTCCGTGGTGGAGGGGATTCAAGGCTCTTCTGAGCCAATGTCTCCCCTTTTCCTTAATTGATGTAGGGAAAGTTTCCTCTGCCAACGTATTTTTTCCTTTCTTTTCTTTCGTCTAATCCAGGTGAAGCAGCCGCATTCAACTTCTTGATGTGGGATCCAACCATTCCTTCCAAAACTGTTGTATTAGTCTCCTCCATGCAGTCAGGTTGAGGAACCCACCCAGATTCAGCACCTTGTCTCAAGCGCACCTCTGGGGGCGTGTGGTTCCTAGCTAGAGACACAGCCATACCTCTTCCTGACAAGCAAGTAAATCTAGCAGTCCTTGTTGGAACAACCATGCCCTCCTTCTTGCGGCACAACTGTCGGTTGTACTCGAAAGTGGCTTTGCAAGTGCTGGTTCCATGCTGTTGTTGTGACTGGAAAGAAAGTAATACATCTGATTCGGGTCTTCTTCAAGAAAATGACGAACGTCCTGTCACGCAAAATCGTGGTTATTGATGAAGCATTGCACAACCTAGTGTGTGAGGTGCGACCTGTATGTAAGTGGGGTTCTATTTTTGGATTCTCTCTCTTATTCAACCTTCTGTTCCACCTTCCATTGAGGTTTGGTGCTGTTTCTGTTATCCCTGGCCTTGTGCCAGGGGTGCCTTGTCCCTGATATAATGCTAAACTGGTGTAGCTGGTCCGGGCCCTGTGTCTGCCCCAGACATTCTATGTGTGTTACCTGCTTCTGGAACAGTAAATGCGCAGTGACAATGATTCAGCATGACAGCTAGAATAGTAAAACCCAGTAGGAACAAGGGAAACTTTCGTCTGTGAAGAAGTCTCAAATAAGAGAGGAGCGTACTTGTTCCGAAGAGCACAAATACTAGCACAATCGCAAGAAATAGAGATTAAATATCGTGGAGACTCTCCACATCGGATATCAGGCCTGGGTAACGGTTGGAGACGGCACAGTGGCTGCATGTAGATCTATGCAAGAATATAAGTGGAAAAGCTGTCACATTACATACCATCCTTCTGGGTGTTGGTGGGACCTGTTACACTGAGCATACCCTTGACTAGTTTAAACAACTGGAACTTTACCACCAATGTGCCATTACAATTGCTCGCAAAGTCCATGCCCATTCTGTTATGCATGCTAACAAGCTTGTTACCACTAGGCGCGCTATTGAAAACAAAAATGGAGCCGGGTGCTCCCACTAGCCCTCTAGGTCCCCATTAGCAATTTGTCTTGTAGCTCCATGGTGAAGGGGACTCACAGCTCTTATGTGCCAACGCGTCTCTTTGTCCTTAATTGATGTAAGGAATGTTCTCACTGCCTACGTAATTTTTTTAAGGAAAGTTTTCTTTGCCTGCGTAGTTTTCCTTTTGTTTTCTTGCCTACTACAGTTGTTCCTGCTGATGCCATGAGGCCTCCAAGAGTCTAGCTGATTGCCAGGCGTTGCTTCCTTGAAGCAGGAGACTACTGCAAAGTGAGCATGGCAGTTTCTCGTGCCGAGCTTGAAGTAGCCTGGCTTTGCCCACGTACCTCTCCACCCTTTCCCTGTACAGTAGGGACACCCTCTGTCCCTACCTAATAAAAAGGGGTTTTAGGATCTGGACTAGCAGAGCTCTTACAATTCAAAGGACGCTCAGCTTGAAGGATCTTAAAAGAAGCTCAGCTAAGGAGCAGGGCTCAGAGTAATAGCGCCAGGGTGATTGGATTTACAGGGTACAGGTTACAGAAACATAGAAGGCCTCCAGTCAAAAACGACTAACTGCTAGGCTGCTCATTTTAACAAAAAAGGTTCCTAAAGAAAAGGATACACATTTGTTTTGACTCATGAAAGCGAATACCAAAGGATTGTTCGTGGTGAGTCGAAGACAGGTATGGAACCGCCTGGGAAGAGGCACCGGAAGTCGGAACAATGGGATCAGATAACAAGGAAGCATACCTAAGCCGAAGAGAACAGGCCTGAAGGTATGTGCATTTGAAAATAGAGTAACGATTGGATTTAGGGGGAAAAGTACTACTTTTTTCTAGGTAATGAGAACACCCCCTACATCAATTCGGGAAAAAAAGATACGGTGACATTGGCTCAGCCGTGAGTCTCCTTCACCAGAAGGTATGAAGGGAGCTGCCGTGGGTCTGGTGGGTTCCACCACGCAGCTTCAGGGCACTGGGGTTATGGTGGTTGCTCCTATTTTCAATGGCACATCTGGTTGAGGTATGTGTGCATATTGCAGCCAGCTCCACCGTGCGGGCGCTCCAGCAACGGGAGCACATATTTTAGATGTGCCCTTACGCCCAAGCTGTCAAAGACCTTTTTGTGAGGAACTTGCCTGAAGGTGTTCTGTCCTCCCCGTGCATGTGTGGCTTCTTATTCTCTCTGGCCCTAGGCGTGCTATTGAAAACAATAATACTCCTCACAGCCAGGCCCTGGAGCCTGGTGCTTCCAGAAACCCTCCAGGTCTCCATTAGCATTTTCAGAATTGTAGCTTTGTGGTGGAGGGGACTCACGGCTCTTCTGTGCCAATGTGTCTCCTTTTCCTTAATTGATGTAGAGAGAGTTTTCTCTGCCTGCATGGTCTTTCTTTCTTTTCTTTCCTTTCTTTTTTGCGCAACTAATAATTTGCAGCACAGTCTCATCAGAGCAGACTCCCGTCAAGACTCATTTGAGTCAATCCGCTCTTGCATAAACAAAACAATCTTCTCTCCCCTGGAGGATAAGCTTTGAAGTCAACACATGCTCCAAGAAACCTTTGCTGATAGTTTTCATGAACGACCTGCTTAAAGCGTTGGTGATTGCATTGAAAAAGAACTACTTAAGTGAAAAACAATGAAAGGAACAGGGACATGTTGGCTCACAGAGCTGCAAGTTTCCCCTTACCAAAAGGTTAAAGGTGAAAATTAAATGAGGTAGCTACCTCTATAGTATTGGTCTGGGGGATTGCGGTTGAAAATTTAAAGTATAAGTATTGCAGGGGTGGCTCTGATCTGAGAGGATATAAGTGCTCCTCATGATAGAGATGGCATTCCGGGATCTTTTTGATCAAAGAGGTATTGATCCATTCGAAGTGTTTTGCAGGCCAATTGACATTCACAGCCTTGTTTCAACGGTGCAGCTACCCAAAATTGAATCGGTAAAAAAGAAAACAAGTGTCCAGCTTTTATTTTTGGACTTGCTACAGCCTTTTTGAACCAGAGCACCTACACAAGATTACTTTTTTAAGAGATTCCCAGTATTTGTTTTTGATTATCTACTCGTCGTCTATTTCAAATTTGCGTCTGGTCTGTCGGGATATTTGTTGTACTGGATGCATTTCCTCAAATTTTTGAATGTAAGTTAATTTCCTTTTTCATTATTGCCCGTATTCAATGGGGAAGGGGAAGGGGAAGTTTTACGCTGTGCGTGTGGGAGCTGTGCCTGGTATCTATCATAGCTGGTAAGAATGCACTGTAATTGCTTTAAAGTAATCCTGTGTCTCTTGCCTTGGCAAGCTGTCAAGTAGGCTTGTATGACTCAGACAGGTGTATCCATCCATCAAGGATGATCTCACAGTCATATCAAAGAATACACAGCACACACGCGTGCATGCACGCATGCGTGCACACACGCACACACACACACACACACACACACACACACACACACACACACACACACACACACACACACACACACACACACACACACACACACACACACAAACACACACACACGCACGCACGCACGCACGCACGCACGCACGCACACACACTCACACACACATCGTGTCATGGGCAATGGTGAACACTCAGGGATGAGTGCAAGGGACAAGTTCTTCGGTACCCAGGCTCTGTCTACAAAAGTTTCAGCAACAGGATTGCTGCAGGTGTGTGAAGTTATGCAATGTCTCTTGTCACATGAAGTAGGTATCACCCTTACTTACTTTTGAGTCTACTTGTCCTCTAGCTGTGCTGCACGCAATCCAAGCTCCACTGCATCTTGGGCCAGCTTTCTCAGCCTTGGTATTTTGGCACGTTTGGCCCATCTATATGCCTTTATGCCCAAAACCTTGTTTTCCCCTTTGCTTGCTCCAGAGCTGTTCATGGATGGAGGTGGGGTCCAGAATGCTTCTGTCCGCCCCCGCACCTCAGCGAGCAGCTTGTCTCGCCCGCTGATCAACAATGCTCCCCCTGCTATTCCCCGGCACACCCAAAGGACTCATGGTTTACTGCACCAGCAGCAGCCTCATCAGCAGCAACAGCAGCGACATTACCAGGATAATGCACCAAACCTCCATGGCAACTACCCAAGGACACCTACGCCAAACCACCAGGCCCCACTCTCGCACTCCTCCGTGCCCGTGTCCCCGACCACGCACACCAACAGTCCTCCCGCTTCTGCCCTTGAACAGGCTCTTGCTGCAGGCCGAGGTGTACCGGTCATGTGCGGCCACTGCACGCAACTCACTTACTGCCTGGTGAGAGGAGTACCAGTCGTGTGCAACACCAGTGTGTAAGTGTGTTTTTGTGTGTGTGCATTATTAGTTGTGTGCATGCAACTCACTTACTGCTTGGTGAAAGGATTACCAGTTACGTTCACCGACAGTGTGTATGTGTGTGTACACCACCAGTTGTGTGCACACAGGGCACATACCGCCTGGTCAGAGGTGTACCGGTCATGTGCAGTCACTGCACGCAACTCACCCACTGCCTGGTGAGAGGATGAAGGATTCTTGTACGCAGGTGCCAGTTTGTCAAAGCTTATGGCAGAGGGCCACGGTGCCTTGCAGCATTGCTACGGGTGTGAAAGCATGTGTGTGTTTGTTGTGTAGGACTGGGATGCATCGGGCAGGGGTGAATCTCTATCCAACGGAGACTTGAGGAATTCCGTTGATCTTTAAATTGGTGGCTCAATGTTTAAAGCATGGTTATGGGTACCACAGTTGGAGCTTAAGTTCTCCCTTATTCTTGTTAACAGCCTAGTGCCTTAAAACAAAGTGATACGCTAAGAAGGAGAGTTGCTTTCTTGAGTTCTCAAGCTGTGGTGTGCCTGGTCACAGTGGATATGGAGAGTGCAGGCAGTTTCAGGCAGACGCATTCATTCACAATGGATATGGAGAGTGCAGGCAGTTTCAAGCAGACGCATTCAGTCACAATGGATATGGAGAGTGCAGGTAGTTTCAAGCAGACGCATTCAGTCACAATGGATACGGAGAGCGCAGGCAGTCTCAGGCAGACTCATTCAGTCACATGGATATGGAGAGCGCAGGCAGTTTCAGGCAGTCGCATTCAGTCACAATGGACATGGAGAGTGCAGGCAGTTTCAGGCAGACGCATTCAGTCACAATGGATATGGAGAGTGCAGGCAGTTTCAAGCAGACGCATTCAGTCACAATGGATATGGAGAGTGCAGGCAGTTTCAAGCAGACGCATTCAGTCACAATGGATATGGAGAGTGCAGGCAGTTTCAAGCAGACGCATTCAGTCACAATGGATATGGAGAGTGCAGGCAGTTTCAGGCAGACGCATTCAATCACGATGGATATGGAGAGCGCAAGCAGTTTGAGGCAGACGCATTCAGTCACAGTGGATATGGAGAGCGCAGGCAGTTTGAGGCAGACGCATTCAGTCACAATGGATATGGAGAGTGCAGGCAGTTTCAGGCAGACGCAATCAGTCACGATGGATATGGAGAGCGCAGGCAGTTTGAGGCAGACGCATTCAGTCACAATGGATATGGAGAGCGCAGGCAGTTTCAGGCAGACTCATTCAGTCACAATGGATATGGAGAGCGCAGGCAGTTTCAGGCAGATGCATTCAGTCACAGTGGATATGGAGAGCGCAGGCAGTCTCAGGCAGACTCATTCAGTCACATGGATATGGAGAGCGCAGGCAGTTTGAGGCAGACTCATTCAGTCACAATGGATATGGAGAGCGCAGGCAGTTTCAGGCAGACTCATTCAGTCACAATGGATATGGAGAGCGCAGGCAGTTTCAGGCAGACGCATTCAGTCACAGTGGATATGGAGAGCGCAGGCAGTTTGAGGCAGACTCGTTCAGTCACAATGGATATGGAGAGTGCAGGCAGTTTCAGGCAGACTCATTCAGTCACAATGGATATGGAGAGTCCAGGCAGTTTCAGGCGGACTCATTCAGTCACAATGGATATGGAGAGTGCAGGCAGTTTCAGGCAGACTCATACAGGCAGTTGAGAGGGGGGGGGGGCTTTCATCTGTTGTTGATGGACCTATTTTTTTGCCCTCCTCTTGTGCTTTGCTTTGCCTGTTATGACAAAAGCAAGGTGGATGCAGATGGCAAGCACGCAGCACTTGCTTGTGGGCAGATCTGAAGGACTCAGTCTAGTGGTCACTACTACTGTGTGCTGGAGTGAGGAGCACAAGGTGCTGGACTGCTCATGCAGTCTTGTCTGCTTGTAGGCGTTCGATGGCGCAAACCAAGGAAACCCAGGATGTGCTTATCCATTCGCCCTTTCATGCTTGTAGGCGTTTGATGGCGCAAGCCGAGGAAACCCAGGATTCGCTGGCTGTGGGGCTGTTTTTATTGAGCATGATTCTGAAAAGGAGGTGGGTGAGAAGATGAGAAGACGAAACAGATGGGCACGTGATTGTTTTGTCCCATGGCAATCTTTAGAGAGAGTAAAGTTCTGTACGGCTGGCGCAACTGCTCCACTCTCTTTTGTTGCTTGGGGTATGGGGTGTTTGAAATAATGGCAGCTTGTACTCCTCAAACGTTATGACGCACCCAACAATGGGGCAGCTTTGATAATTTCATCATTATTCCCGCCCACCTGCTCCACCTCTCTTCTCCTTCCTAGTAAGATTTCACAGAGCAGAAGTAAGCTACATCTTGCACCTCTCTGGTCCTGGACTGGTGCAAGGACAAGGAAATGTGTGATTGCAAAGCTCGCTGACTCTGAGCTTTTAAATTAAGACCAACTGCAGACAAATCTTCTGGAATTGAATAATTGTGTGTGTGTTTTGCTTCGCTAAGGAATTTGGCTTTGCATCTGGACTTCAAGCCAAGGTTGTGCAGGCGTCATAGTTAGGTGTGTGTCCTAGATGGGTGGCAAAATTGCAGAGGGGGCCAACTAAGCATGTGCCCAAATATGCTCCTTTTTTGCATTGCGCGCACTCACAGCAACCCATCTGATTGGGACAGTTTTAGCTCTAAAGTATAGCTGGCGTTACAAGCTACCATAGCATATACTCAGATTTGTGTAAGTCGCCTTGTGTGCTTAGATAGGCTGGGCTAACGCTCACACGGGGCATGTAAACCCTAATTCGGTGCTTTTTATGGGAAAATGGCTGAAATCACACCAACCACTGGGTCTTTTCACTCCATTTTTTTGCAATGATTTTTTTTTGTTACAAGGACCCGAAATCAATGAAAACCACCCAATTTGGCGCAGTGGGTGGTCAGGTGTGGAGTTTTGGTGGTAAAAACTAGGGTTCACGCCACGGCTAATTAGGCATGCGTTTCGGAACTGGCTGTTTATAAGATACTCAGTGCTGCAGAGGCATGAGGAGCCCAAGCTGGAAAGCATCCAGTTCCGGCGCACACATGCAGGGAGTCAGCTCAGCCAAGCTATGTGTGAAAATAAGGAGTTGATGCCCCGCTGCAAACTGAGTATGCTGAGTGGTTGAGGGTGCCTAAACTGGTGCTTATGCATCAAAAAAGTGAGGGTGGGGCTCTAGGATTGAGCCATGGGCATTTTAGGTCATTTTTGACCATTACCAGGAAAATGGGTGCCAAAACGCCTGCTCTGGCCCAAATTCTGCCCATATTTTGGCTCTCAGGTAGGTTTTAGTTCAAGCCTGATCCTTCGGAGTGAAAAAAAGGGGGGGGCAAATTTCGGTCCGGAGCACTCAGAGCATGGTCACCTGTGCGCACCTGCTAGGCAAAAGTGGTGTGAACAGGGAAACCATGCAAGCACTGTGTTTGGCCACAACCTGAGTATGAGGACTTGTTCAGCATGCTTTCTAGGTATGCCTGCCAGGTTTGGGGGCCCAGGTGTGCAGGGAGTGGCTCCTGGCGAGCAGTGACAGCTGGGCGTTTGACCGAAAATTCCGCTCTGGTCAGCCCGCCTGAGCGTGTGCTCACTCGATAGACGCATGCTTTTGCACCTGAATATGAAACTGGAAAACTCAGACTTACGTGTGAGGCCTCCAGGGCTCCATCGGGAGGGAGCACATGCTGAGTTTTCAAAATTTGTTTTTATATTTTATTCGTCCCAGCAAAAGTGTCGCGACCCCAGATGGTGCAGTGGTTGGTCTGGACTTTTTACTCGCCATTTTCCCTGCCAAAATCGAGGTCCGGGGAGCGACTTCCTGGACCCCCGCCCCAGCCCCCCGGACCCCCCAGAATGTGCTCCTGATAAAGTGCCCAGCCATCGCTGCTGGTCAGGTAAGCCGGGGGGGAGCTTCCTGGAGACCCCATTTTGGCAGGGGTTTTGCTTGATTTCTGGCCCCACACCCTGGGTACCCCCCGGCACAAACTAAGTATGCAGAGTTGCTAAGATAGGTCTAGACAAAGGTCCTGCATACTCAGAATCATCTGGGGCATTAACTAAAACCTACTTGGCTGACCTGACAGGGAGCATGCAAAAAACAGGCAGTTTTAGGCCTGAATTGGCCCCCTCTGGCTAATTTGCACCCATCAAGAAGCACAGGGGATAATCCTCCTCTTGAGCCCGCAAGCCTCAAGTTCAAACATCCAGGTGCGTCTTGCAACCGCATTTGGGACCTTGTTCACGTGCACACCTCTTGAATTTCTTTGGAAGGTGCCGTACTGACAGGTTCTTATTCCGAACCCCTTAAAAAAATGATTTATTTAGCAATTCCACAGTGGATTTGCACCCCCTTCAGTAATTATTAATGTGCAACCAGCACAAATCTGCAGGGGCTAACAGCTCCTGCTGTGCCCTTGAGGGCTCCTACTTCAACCTACTCACTCAAATTTCAAACCAGCACTGGTGCTTGCTATGCAGTACCATGCATGAGCTCTTATGTCTCCAGATAAGTCAATTTCTTATGAAACAGCAGCAAGCCTACTGTCATCAAGAAAGCCAAGCCATTTTTCCGTCCGTTTCCTGGACCAAAAAATTCCATATCACACGTCCAAATGACAAGGAGAATATTTTTTAGATCCATCCGCACAAATCCACACTTCCAAAGATGATTGTTTTTTCGAGTTACAAAATTTGTCTGCACCTGTCAAAAACATTTTTTGCGTTGTGATATAATATCACTACAGTGTGTTGCAGTATCTTGGGGACTGCCATGCACATGAGGACGGTGAGAAGGTTGAAAATTCAAATTCCCAATATGCCAACTGCCTGTTTTTTTGTTCGCAGGTGCTGCGTATGCGCCAGCCGCTGCCGTATGGCACCACCAACGATGAGGCTGAGTATGCTGGGCTCATCATGGGCCTACAGGTGAGAGTGTGGCTCAAGGGTCAAAAAGACCCCATCAAATATGAAAGGCTCAAACCCAGGGCTCATCATGGGCCTGCAGGTAAGTCCTGGAATCGCCATATGCAAGGATTATCGTCGGCAGGCCCAAACAAGTCAGGCCTCGTTTTTTTGGGCCTGTTGGTGAGTAGGCAATGACCTAATTCTGACTCCAATCTTTGGATAATGGCTTTCTTAGTTGCATTCACGGTGCTTGCACTGAAGAGCATTAATCCTGCACTTTTGAACACCTTGTCGGCTT
Organism: Dunaliella primolecta; assembly: GCA_914767535.2. Taxonomy (NCBI): domain Eukaryota; kingdom Viridiplantae; phylum Chlorophyta; class Chlorophyceae; order Chlamydomonadales; family Dunaliellaceae; genus Dunaliella; species Dunaliella primolecta. The sequence goes on along the minus strand of OU611755.1, from coordinate 10,775,527 downwards.
CTTGCAAGTGTAACCATGAGAACAACATATCCATATGCAGAGGACCGCGCCGCGTGTTTGGTGCCTTCCTTTGATTACTCTGCTTGGTCAGTCCTACATGTAAGCTGCTTGTAAGTAGTGGGTAATGCAAGCATTGCTACCCTGTTCCTTTGGTAAGTATGCTCTCCTCATGCCATCTGGGAAAACGGCTTTTCCCCCTGGAAAGGCACCGCTGCCCTTCATGCATTAGATCCCCTACTGCTGGTGTTCCACTGCCTGCATTCTAGACGCTTGCAGGCAAACTCTCCTGTGCCGCTGCCTGCCAATGCTGTGTGTCCTCCGCATGCAGCCTGCTGTGATATTTGGAACCCTCTTTGTACCCTGCCTGCACTGCTCTGTAGGCCGCCCTCCCTGCGCTGCTCCGCAGGCTGCTGCTCTCCCTGCGCTGCTCCTTAGGCTGATGCCCTCCCTGCCCTGCTGCGTAGGCTGATGCCCTCCCTGCGCTGCTCCGTAGGCTGATGCCCTCCCTGCGCTGCTCCGTAGGCTGCTGCCCTCCCTGCCCTGCTCTACAGGCTGTCAGGCTCCTCCTCCAAGGGGAGCCTTGGCTCCTGGTTTCTGTTCACACAGAGGAAAGTCCTCCACCCATGAGCTGCATCTGTGTGTGCTTTTCTGCAGGCTGCTCTGACGTCAGGCATGCAGCACCTGGTGGTTAAGGGCGACGCTCAGCTGATCATTAGGCAGGTCAGTGGTGCTGAGTGCATCATGCACACATCAGAGGAAGACGGGCACCATCATCTCGTCTTGTTTCTTCCTCACGCCTACTCCTCCACCAGCTCATGTCTCATGCCTTCTTGACGCCTGCTTGTACCTCATGCCTCATGCCTCCCTAACGCCTGCTTGTACCTCATGCCGCATGCCCTCCTCACGCCTGTTTGTATTTCATGCCCTCCTAACGCCGGCTTGCCGCATGCCTTCCTAACGCCTGCTTGTACCTCATGCCTCATGCCCTCCTAACGCTGGCTTGTACCCCATGCCACATGCCTTCCACATGCCTGCTTGTGACTCATGCCGCATGCCTTCCTAACGCCTGCTCGAGACTCATGTCTCATGCCTTCCACAACCTTCTCTGCAGCTTTAAGATGACAGCAGTTGGCTTAGTTGTTTATCACTTCATCCTCTCGATAAGCTCCGGTCCAAATTATTGATTACAACACTTTCATTGCATGTAAGCCTCAAGGCCATGCTTTGTTTGGAGCTCCCTGTCTCTGCCGATTTTGTAACATGCCACTCACCTCAAGCTACCCTTCCCTGTGCTCCTGCTCAGCTGGAAGGTGTAAACCGTGTGAATTCTGCGGGCCTGCTGCCCTACTTCAAAACGGCGATGTCACTTTCTCAGGAGATCCTGAGCACTGGTCAGGTGGGCCCTTGTTTGCCTGTTCCAATTTGTTGCAGATAGCCGTGCACTTTTGAGTCAGCGAAACATAAAACAAATGTGTGATCTGAGTGGAGGAATGCAAAGTGAATTAAGCAACTCGTCCCTTGGCCTCCATTGTGAGCCACGTTCTCTGAAATGCATGCTCAATCACAATTATTCCCTCTTTGCCCTACCACCATTAAGCATCTCTGTCCAGCGGCACTCATTGCCACAAGCATCTCTGTCCACTGGTTTTATTGCCCTTTTGCCCTACTGCAGTTAAGCATCTTGGTCCATTGGCATCCGTTGTGAACCATGTTTTTTTTAACACAAGCTCAATCACATTCATTTGCCTGTTTGCCCTTTCGCAGTCGAGCATCTCACTGCACCACGTGCTGCGAGAGCACAACATGGTCGCAGACCGATTGAGCAATGAAGCTATAGACATGCAAGTCTCTGACAGCCACCATGGCCTCCTGGATCCTGATTTCCATTAAATCACTGGTATGCTGGAGAAAGAGGTCAGGTCAAATGGGTGATGCGGCATCACTGATGTTAGGTCATGTTTTCCTTATAACACAGCAAGGCCTGTAAACTGTTGCAGGAGCTGCAAGCAGCAAGAATGCCTGGTGCGAGTGTGTTTTGGACTGAGGATCCAGCAAAAAAGAGCTGAGGCATTGGAATGCGCATGGATTTGTACCACAAAATTTAGTGCTGAATTTCTGTACATATCCCCTTTGTATCATTTATGTTGCCCATTAAAGGCGCGTGTAATTATCCATGCATTAATGCAATGCTGCGGCATATGCCTCTGCTTTCCAGGTTGCCCTAAACTCGGTACATATAAAGGTCATGCTGATGCTCATGCTCATGCTCATGCTGCGGCATATGCCTCTGCTTTCCACATTGCTCAAACTTGGTACATATAAAGGTCATGTGACTTCTATTTGTACTTGCACAGCACTTAATTCTGCTACACAGCCCTGAACTTGTAGTCTGGATTTTCCAGATTTTTTGTTCTACTCAATCTGACTTCCGGAGTTCCTCCATCTGTCTTGCGCTGCTTAAAGCTGGTCTTCTTTTGAATATTGATCGAATGTCCTTACAAGCTTAGCAGCAGGAAAGTTACGCAGGAATTGTTTAATGATAACTCACAAAGGAAATAGCATCTACATACACCTGTCTGGGTGTAGGCGGCCTCACATTCTTGCAAGAGGCTAAAGTTTACACCGGGCACCAACCAGTAAGGAAAGACCCAATAGACAGCACTGGCAAGAAAGAACAGAAAATGAAACAAGTTTGTGCCAGCCAAGAGGCCATGTGCATTAAGAAATGGTTCCCTGATTAGCAAGCTAGCAAGGGTCTCACCAAAATCCCCTCATACCTAAATAAGACACAGCTAGCCTAGGAAAAAGCCAAAAATGGTGCTGGTGGGGATTTCAAGGGTTGTCAGCCATGATTCTGGACGCCCAGGTTCTGCTTCTCTTGCACCACCACCGCGCGCCCATCCCCGCCCCCTTGAAACCCCCTGAAAATGAAGGATGCTGACGCTAGTGAGTCTTGGTTAGTTAGTCCCTCCAACTAAGGGCAAGCCAGGAGCAAACTAATGTGGATTCTGCGAGTTGTTTGCCGTCCATCCAGGCAAGCACCTCGCCTTACTGATATGTTCCTCTTGATGTATACAGCCAGTTAGGGCACAAACTTTATAAAACTTAAGTGTTAGCTCCACACCCTCTCTGTGTGTCATGTGCACAGTGTTACAAGCCTGAGATGACAATGGGATTTAACTTTTAGCCAAGTAATTTGGCTGCTCAGCTTGCTGGACTGTGCCAGCCAGAAAGAAAAGGAAAAATAACAGAGGAAACTCTTACTACATCAATTTAGGAAAAGGAGAATCATTGGCTCAGAAGAGCCGTGAGTCCCCTCCACCACAAAGCTACACATCAAAAAATGCTCATGGGGATCTGAAGGGTTACTTGAAGCACCCGGCTTCGGGGCCTGGCTGTGAGAAGTATTATTTTTTCCAATAGCACGCATACTAGGCTAGTAGTTGGCACATGTTGTTACGGTAACAAGCTTGTTGGCATACATAACCAAATGAGCATGAAGTTTGTGAGCACGTTTAATGGCACGTTGGTGGACAAGTCCCAGTCGTTTAAACTGGTTAAGGGTATGCTCAGTGTGGCAGGTCCCACCACTGGCAGCACCCAATAGGATGGTATGTAACGTGACAGCTTTTCCACTTATATTCTTGCATAGATCTGCATGCTGCCGCTGTGCTATGACCGGCTTGATGTGAATTTAGATCTCTTAGGAAAATCACGTGGAACGGGATGAGGGGGTATAATTCTGTTTGATGCATGTGCAGGGATGTAGAGGTTGTGCTGCACCAACCTATCATCACTTCCTATGTCTGCGTTAACCAAGCCTGATCCCCAAGAGCTTTTATTAGGAGCTTTGATGTGTCTGTACTACAGAACGCTAGTAGCGTATTCTCTTTTTTGTCCTTAACTAACCAGAAGATGTGTGAAAATGGACCTGCGCTTGGGATCCCAGTATCTGCCACACTATAGTCGGCTTTATTTGCCTGGTGATTTGCATTAGTATCTGCACATTCATTACCAGCAATGCCACCGTAAGATTTCACTCTGTGGACATATACTGGTCTGAGAGATGCTAATGAAAGTAGGTATGTTTTTAAATGCATCCCCTTGAATGTTTTGTACTTCTCAGGGTAAAGTAGTTGTTAACGTATTTGATGAAGGGCGGTGAGACTGTCTGAAAGAAAAGAAAAAAGAAAAGAAAAACTACGCAGGCAGAGAAAGCTCTCCCTACATCAATTAAGGAAAAGGGGACACATTGGCTCGGAAGAGCCTTGAATCCCCTCCACCATGAAGACTACAAACTTTGTACTTCTTTGAAAGAAGTTCTTAATGGGGATCAGGAGGGTTATTGGAAGCACCCAGCTCCATAATCTGGCAGCGAGAAGTATTATTGTTGTCAATAGCACGCCTAGTGGTAACAAGCTTGTTGGCGTACATGACAGAATGGGCATGAAGTTTGCGAGCAAGTTTATTGGCGCGTTGGTGGTCAAGTCCCAGTTGTTTAAACTGGTTAAGGGTGTGCTCAGTGCAGCAGGTCCCACCAACACCCAAAAGGATGGTGTGGAGAGTCACAACTTTTGCATTAATGAGTTTGCAGAGGTCTGCGGGCTGCCGCTGTGCCGCCTCCAACTGCTGTCTAGGCCTCGTGTCTTCACAGTACTTGATTTCAATCGAGTGCACATGCCGCTGGTTTACATTCAGTTGGTGGGGTTGCCTCACGCGGCTGGCTGTTGTGGTCCTCAGTGAGGGGTTGTGTCTGCTGCGTAACGCATGATGGTGTGAGCAGGAAGTACAAGGAGAAGAAAAAGTGGGTTTGGCTTTATAGGGAATAATCAGTATAGCTTCAGGAAGGCTGGAGGTGAGTCTAGATCTCTTAGGAAAACTTCTTGGAAAGAGGTAAGGGGGTATAATTATGTTTACAAGGTTTACAAGGATAAGGCCTTCAGTCAAGAAGTGCGACTGCTAGCCTGCTCATAAAAGGCAATCAATTCATGAAGGAAATAAGGAAGTTTGTTGTTGTTCTGGTTCCAAAAAGCAGACACATCATGAGATCCTGCCTGTGGGAACAAGGGAGCATACTTCCTGCGGAGAGAGACCACCTAGGGATGTGTGCAATGAAAGAGGACATGTTGTTCATCCTGGACATCATCATCAGCGTCACGAAGGTCACAATTTGGGGAAGAGCTGTGATTTCAAGTTGCTGTCTCATAGCAAAGGGTGTGAATACGGAGTCTAAACCAAGCCACCCTGCGAATGACGTCATGGGGGAGGTCAAGGAACATGAATTTGGGGAGACTATAAGGAGAATGCATAACCAAGGCCCTTTTAGTAGGAGGAGCGCACCACTGGTGATAGGTCAAGCGTTTACTGTTGCGCTCTCTAGAGTGTGTGTTGGAAAAAGGCTCCCAATATTGTAGATGCCTGGTCCTGAGATCTACAACAAAACGGCTGAGATCAATGGGCTCACAATTGAGCAGCTTCTGTTTGAAAATATGGGAGTGTGCCAAACCATCCATGGCCGATAGAACATAACCAACTTTATCATGTGATTGTTGAGTCTGTCACATGTCTGTATATTATTGTTCCATTGCGTGAGACAAGTGTAGTTGTAGATTTGCTTCGAGCCTACAATCTACAATTCCAGAAGGAGAACTAGGGTGGTGGAGGGGATTCTGAGCCAATGTGTCCCCTTTTCCTTAATTGATGTTGGGAGAGTTTCCTCTGCCTACGTAGTTTTTGGGGGCGGAGCCCCTCTGGGGCGTAGTCCCCTCAGTGTTCATGTAAGTCAACGCTGAAAGAATAAAGCTTTGAGCCAACCAGGCCATCCCAGGCCATAAGAGTTGCACCACCGGGTTGCTAATTTTGCGCTGATTCCAGTGCTACCCTGGCTTGCTTGGTCAAACCCCCCCCCCCCCAGCCCCACTCCCCCGCCTTACCCCCCATCGTCTTTATTTATGCAGTTTGATTATTAATAAAATATGTGTGTTTGCAGAGAGCTTTTGGACAGTACTCGTGATGAAAGGCGCGAGGGAGAGGAGTCGGTCGGCTAGAAGGCAAGGCAGCAATAATCATGAGAGAGAGTCCTAGATAGAAGCAGGTGACAGAGCAGGTGACATGTTAACACTGCCTTATGATTGTTTGGGCAGCAGGAGAGGGGAGGCAGGCATACAGCAGGCAGGGCTTGCGAGCATTATTATTAGCCAGCAACCATGTGGCTGATGATGTGGCAGCTTTGGTCATGGATGAATTGTGTGGGAATGTAGGCCTAAAAGTCAGGGCGCATGCTGAACAACTACAAGAAGACATGGCCATGAGGTTGGGTGCTACCTTAGTTGAAGAAGAGGAGTTCATTAGGAAAGTAAGGATTTGCTAAATGCAGTTGCAAGTTTGATGTGTGCAAATTGGCTAGGGTGTGGGCCAGTGAAAGCTTGCGCTGGGGGGGCGTATTGTGTGTTGTGGGTGCAGCACACATGGAGGCTGGTGCATGATCAAGCATGTTCATGCACCATAGCTCGCATCCTCTTGCCCTAATGCCCATGGTGTAATGTTTGCATGTACAATCTTGCGGCTGCAGGATGCTCCCTTAACTCTTTCTAATTCTTTTAATATCTATTGCCTTCTTATAATATTGATGGGTTGAACCTTTAGTTATACTGAAAACTTTTAAATTTACATTAATTTTGATTATTATGTTGTTATGGAAAAGCGTGAGAAGTGGAATGGAACAGGGTGAAGAATAGAGAGGCAGCGTACGGCTCCGCCCCCATTTTTTAATGATCCGGAGGATCATACCCTACTTGTCTTTCTTTCTAGGGTTCATTTGAGGATTCTGTGCAATAAATTGCTGTACATTACTTGTTTTATTTGTCCTGGCCCTAAGCCCATTGTTGACGTAAGGTTAGTGGCCGTGGTGGTGAGTGTTGCTGCCACTTGTTGTATACATGTAAACAGATAGCTCCCTCTGGCATTTTTCATGATCTTTCTTGTGAGCATTTATCTTTTCTGCCTGCAAGGAAGCTCTAAGCTGCAGCTCCCCAACCCTTGAGGATTTCCCAAATCTGACTTCACAGATGTTTTTATATTATCCCGATTCCCCACATTACAAAGTGTCAGGAAAACTGAAAAAGGTCAGGTGAAGGCCCCTCCTCAAGGCACACACACATTTAAGCCCCACATGCACGGTAGGCCTGAGCTGCAGCTCCCCAACTCTTGAGAATTTCCCAAATCTGACTTCACAGATGTTTTTAGATTATCCCAATAACCTAAACACAAAGTTTCAGGGAAATTCAGGAGGTTCTATTTTGGTACCCACACAGAATCACTTAGTGCGGAACCCACCCAAGGTGCAGGTGTGAATACACGTTGTGGTATGATATTATACTCAATTTTCATATCAATACTGCGTTTATAAGCTCCATACATCGTGGGCCTATGGAGGGGCACTTTCCTTGTGGCCACATGTCCAGCTGGGTATCGGCATGTCCTTAGAGGGAATAAATTGGAGCCCCAAAAACAACTTGAATTAGCCTCTAGGGTGCCTTGTGTAGCCTGCTCTGACTCAGTCTGTTTTGGCAGTTGAGACATCACGGGCTGCCATTTCACGTCCCCTTGTTTATTTAATCATACCATATATCACTCCCTGTAGTATTCCTTCTCTTTCCCTTTTTTGTTTTTTTAGTTTTCACACTAGGATTTACTAAGGCCGCGGTCACACCTGTAATTAATTACGCCATAATTACGTTTCATAATTACCCTCCATAATTATTTTAAGGCGTAACTAAGTCCGGTGCGGTCACACCGGACATAATTACGCAAAAATGAATTAGCTGCAATAAGTTGGTTTATATGAATGTGGATGATGACGGGGTCCCTGAACCTTCTATTTGTGTTTAAACACAAATCTGAAATTTCATGAAGGCACTTGTGAGTGGAGGAGTCAGTAACACTCCAGCCCTAGCCTAGGCCTCCTCTTAAGGATGACAACAGAAAATACATTCCTGGTTGGAGGCCATCAACACTCTTCTTCCAGCAATATTGAGCAGTGCGCATGCGGCCTCGCCCCTAGGGATGCAAGCCTGCTAAGCAAGAGAAATGAGGGGCTATTTAATAATAGCCCGTAATAGCCGCTATTACGCTTACAATCAAAGGTTAGGTATGCCTTCTGGATCATGCCGGCAATTCCATTCAAAATGAGACGAAACATTTCATATATTTTGCAAAAATATCCTCTTTAATCAAAAGCACGCAGTGCACTTTAAAATGTCCACCAGCCTACGAGAACAGGTCCCCTCTGTGGGGAGCCAGACAGTGCCCTTCACATTCTTTTAGGGTGTAGGCATTCCATCATGCCAAGTGTGGAAACCGAGCGCCACAATATTACTAGCAGAATCCTTCTTTAAGGTGTCAGCAAAGGCCCTCTTGGGCAGGCCTTGCCTCCATGGAATTGGCAGCGCGGGTTGTCTTGCTTTGCAGAACCTTCAGACCCTTGAACTCTGCAAAAAAGATCCTTTGAGATTTTCCAGAAGTAAAGCCTCACTTGTTGTTGCCATGCTGCTCTTGTACAATTATAAATGCATGGCAAGGACATTCATAGTTGCCAGAAGCATAAGTGAGCTCTAAATTTTTTGTGCCAAGTTCACTGTGAGCAAATTTTAAAATTTACATGCATCAGGATTGACACAAAGGACTTCATGATTCCATTTCAGTCGAGAAGCTTCTGAAGAGGCTGGCAATTACCTCTTCCTTCTACCGGGTCCATCGCACGACCTTTCTTATAGAGCAGAAATGTTGTTAGCTGCAACCTTTTGTGTCCTTTCCCTAGGCCAGCGCCAGGGTCCCGGCATCTCTTTCTGACTTAACCTGTATCCTACCAATTTTTGGAGTAGGAGCAGTTGAGCAACAGGATAAATTGGGGCAAGAGCTCATATTTGCCTCAGGGGAGTCATCATCTGGGGGAGCTCTACCTTCTGGAGAGTGGTGGTGGCGGAAAGAGAAAGTTGGGAACAATTATTTTTCGTAATGATGCCCCCCCTACCATAATAACGTTTTCCTAATTATAATTACGAAAACGTAATTATGGACATAATTATGTAGTGTGACCGCTGGAATAATTACCCTAGGGTATCTTTTCCCTAATTAAAATTACGAAAACTTAATTTAATGCGTAATTAATTACAGGTGTGACCGGGGCCTAAGCCATAGCACACGGAACGACCCCCTGCACAATCCCAAGCAACCAAACAGAAGTAATTCTTTGAACAATCGTGGTATCCTTACAAAGAATGTTCAAAGGTGTACGCTCACTGGCATCGGAGGCTGTCAATGGGCACCTGTCAACCCCTCCCAGGCTGCCCCAGGGCCTGCCATTCCCCCAAAATTGGGTCTTGTTGCTAGTGGTGGGTGGAGCTGGTGTCGCCTTTGCGGTGGACACCAAAAGTGAGAAGCGCACACAGGTGTTGCATGAGGACCTGCGCAGCCTCAACAACAAGGTGCATGAGGACCTGCGCAGCCTCAACAACAAGGTGGACAACAGCTTCCTGCACCTCAACAACCAGAACAACCAGCTGCAACTGCAACTCAACAACCAGAACAACCAGCTGCAACTGCAACTCAACAACCTGAACAACCAGCTGCAACTGCAACTCAACAACCTGAACAACAAGCTGGAAATGCAACTCAACAACCTGAACAACAAGCTGGACAAGAGCTTCCTGCACCTCAACAACAAGCTGGACGGCATGATGGCCAGGTGTGACGCACACGCGCACGCACACACACATGCACAAATGCACATGTGCGCACACGCACTCACACACACACACACAAATGCACATGTGCGCGCACGCACTCTCACACACACAAATGCACAAGCGCACGCTCATACACACACATTTCATACACATCCGCACACATTTGTGCACAGGACATGCTTGCCCATTGATTGCATTGTGTGTGTGTGTGCACGTGCTGGCTTCGCCAACTTTTCCAGCGTCACTTGCGACGCCAATCCCACTTGGATGCTAGCAATACGGAAACATCTCTTGCATGGTCACACACACAAACCAAGTTGGGCGCACGCATGCGTGCTCCCAGTGTGTCTGCATGTAGTCCTTCACAAGGCACACACGCCGTTTGTACACGCAGGATGGATTCACGGCCAGGCGGGCCGAGAGGAGAAGACCAGCAGCAAGCTGGGCACCCTCCCCCGAATTGTGAGTCCCTGCGTCCCATGTGAAGCTTCCACTTGACGTTGCAATGTGGCAGACAACGCTGTTGACATCAACATGACTTCCTCAGATGGCTTATACATGTGGCATGTGCTTTGCAAACATGAGTTTCATCAATGGCATCATCTTCCTTGTTTGCATGAATGAAGAACCTCTTTTTTTTTGCGCTGGCTGAGGTCATGGCGCGTACAAAGCGCCAAATCCAAAAAGCCTCACTGTACTGCTGCTCGGCTTTTCTCAGTGTGTGTGAGCCGGTATGGTGTGACTCTTCTCAGATTAGACAAGTGTTAGCACTCCTTTCCTCCTCATGCGATGTGTTTCGCTCTTATCATGCGGTTTGCACTCATCATATGATGTGGTTTGCACTTGTTCCACGGCACACACTGCTTCCAAGCTCTGGGACTGCCCAGGACTTGCATGCAAATGTGCTCTGTGACACATAAATGTGGACGCTGGCCATCCTTTGCATAGCTGCTGTGCTGCGTGCGTACAACTCAACACAGGAGTACCGGGTCCATTCCTGGCGTCCGAGCAGCTCCACATGGACTAGTTGCGCAAAGAAGCACAGCTTGAGCGTGTACAGGAGCTACATGATCTTCTCTCCTCCTCTCTTCTCTCCTTCAAGAAGGTTCTTTAAGAAAGGTGCAGAGCAAGCACACTGTTGAAAATTTTTGTGCATTTGCAAGGCACCTCTTTTGTCAATCCATTTGCAGCAGAGCATCAGAGCATCAAAAATGTATGAAAATGTCCGTTTGGGAAAATGCCGGACGGACATTTTCATACACTTTTGCGTCTAAGCACGCAACTTTTGGTTTAATTTCTTGCTTTTTCCGCTTTGCTTTTGTTTGTGCTTTTGAGGAGGTGTATCATTACAAAAACACCACAGACATGTGCATCTGTGAGGACTGTGTGCATGTTGCTGTGCTTGAATTCTGTGTTGCTGTTAGCAGGTTATGTTTTGCAGACTCTTTCATGGCATGCCTTGTCACTTGGGACTGAAAAGGAAAAGGAAAAGCTACGCAAGTGGCTCACACCTCAAGCGTCATATTAAGGAAGGGCCGACCCCCACCGCCACAAGGGCTCGACTGGGACTGACTGATTGACTGATGAACTGGTTACATGCGCCATTTTGTCAGACTGCTAGGCAGTGGAAAAACCAATACCAATGAAGAATTCCACAACATCAGAAACACAATAACAAACATGATTGTCGCACTGGTCCATGAATTGGGGAACACAATCATTGGGCACAGCACATGATGACCCATCGTGTATATATGACGCCAGTTCCTGGTACCAATGAAAAGAAACCACCAAACACTTCAGGATAGCTCTCACAAGCGTGCACACTTGTGGAAATCTGCAAGCCAGCAAAAGATGCTCCTCATCTGGACGTTTGGCACAGCCACGGCTGCAGATAGGATGCTCATCAATTGTCCAGGAGGCTGTTTCAACTGCCAGCCTGTGAGCTCGCAAATGAAAACACTGCATGAAGCAAACGTGTTGTAGCAAAGGCAAGGCTGCACTAATAGACATTGTCCCATACAATGATTGAGGAAGGTCCTGCTTACTCATTTGCAAATCCTTAATTTCCAACTTGAAGTGGCTTATCACTTTCTTGCTGTTGCAGCAAAATTTGCTTTTTTTCCCTTTAAGAATGGGTCCTGGTAACTCAAGAGAAAATGGCCTCCCCGCTGGACCACAACCCACAATACCAACACTTCTGGAGCACTGACCCCCGAGACACTCTTTTTGGACACTCTCTTTGGTGCTCACCACTGGCATAACTTCCTTTTTATCCAAATTTTCAGGTTTCTCTGTATGCCATCCCATTTATGTCGAGGACACTATGGCCCAGGCACTACGTCATGCTATTTACTCAGCCATTCTCAACACAGAGGCCACTGCTACTTTCATGTTCCTCCCTGTCTGAAAAACAAGGTTTATAAGGACTCCTTGTATCGGATGTATCGGATAAGGCCTTCAGTCAAGAAGTGCGACTGCTAGCCTGCTCATAAAAGGCAATCAATGGAGGAAATAAGGAAGTTTGTTGTTGTTCTGGTTCAAAAAAGCAGACACATCATGAAATCCTGCCTGTGGGAACAAGGGAGCATACTTCCTGCGGAGAGAGACCACCTAGGGATGTGTGCAATGAGAGAGGACATGTTGTTCATCCTGGACATCATCATCAGCGTCACGAAGGTCACAATTTGGGGAAGAGCTGTGATTTCAAGTTGCTGTCTCATAGCGAAGGGTGTGAATACGGAGTCTAAACCAAGCCACGCTGCGAATGACGTCATGGGGGAGATCAAGGAACATGTATTTGGGGAGACTATAAGGAGAATGCATAACCAAGGCCCTTTTAGTAGGAGGAGCGCACCACTGGTGATAGGTCAAGCGTTTACTGTTGCACTCTCTAGGGTGTGTGTTGGAAAAAGGCTCCCAGTATTGTAAATGCCTGGTCCTGAGATCTACAACAAAACGACTGAGATCAATGGGCTCACAATTGAGCAGCTTCTGTTTGAAAATGTGGGAGCGTGCCAAACCATCCATGGCTGACAGAATATGGGAGGACCAACAATCACCAGACCTCGAGCTCAGCGGCATGTCAGCCTGCAAAATCTTTTTCATTGTGGAGCTGTTGCATCGGTTCAGGGAGTTGTAAAGAAGCATTGCTGCTCAGAACCAGTTGAATTGTATGGGCTCCATACCACATTCTCGCATGATGCACCAAGAGAGAGTAGTGTCCCTGACCCCCAGAGTTCTTTTCAGCACTGTTAGCAGCCACTCCTGTATGGGATTGTCCATCCCTTTGCCTTGTCGTAGGTAGGTGTCGTAGGGTTAGCCCAGATCTGACTTGCATACATGCCAGCAGGGATTGCATACGTCTTGAGGAGCCAAATCTGGGCGTGTAATCTGTTGGCACGGTCGTGCTCCAGAACATATTTTCGACTTGGAAAGTACCAGCTGTGAATGGTCGCAACGCTGCATCAGCCGCAACATCCAGATTGATTGTTTTGTCACACACCATGCCAACTTGAAGATTTTTGAAAGTATCTGTGCAGGGGAGCTGCGTACCATCAAAAGTAAAGTAAAGTGGGGACAGATTGTCAGATCTGGAATTGAAGCACATCACCTCAGATTTCAGTGTGTTGACAGTCAACGAGTTCCTTTTAGTATAAGCCTTATAGCTGAGCTCTCAATTTGTTTAGCATGGTCTGCACGTTGAAATGGTCATTGGACATGAGAGAGAGAGGTCATCAGCGAACAGTAAGTGAGCCACCATGAAATTGGGAATACCGGTGAGCGCACCCTGCACCCCTTCAGCCAGACAGTCAATGTCGTTCAAGTAGATTAAAAACAGCAGGGGGGAGCCCTTAACACCATTAAAGGGTTTACAAGGGTTTACAATGGTGGCCTACAGCCCGAGACTCTGGCTGATGGCAGCTGGTGAAACAAGCTCAACCAGTATCAAAAATTGAGACCAAGTCTGACACAAATCTAAGAAGTCTGTATGAGTCTTGGTTTAGGAAAGCATTGATCTCAGAATCAGTGATAGTATGATGGCAAGCCAAGAATGGAATAAAGTCAGCGTTTGAAGGCGGAGCAAACACACGCAAAGTCTGAAACATCTCCTCAAAAAGGTCCTTGTATCTCGTGCGTAGCTCACGCACCTCAGTACATTTGCAAAAGAAAAGCACATGTTTTTCATCCTGGACTTCCCCACACTCACACTTATCACAGATACTTGAACCCCCAAGCCATTTACCAGACTCCACTCTCAAGTGATGAGCACGCAATCTAAATCTGCTAATGTTTCTCAAAACATGCTTGTCCAAATCCTTGAACAGATACGAGGGGATACAAAAAGGAGCACCTCTGGAACCACTCTCAGAATTCCCACACCACTTATGGTACGTCACTGCCTTCTTGTTAACTGCACGAGGACAAAAAACATCGGCCCCTCTCCACACTTTCTGCTGTCTGTATCGCAAATCACCAATGAACTCTTGCATGGGATTTTCTCAGCTCTCAGCATGTTCTGTTTGAACGAATCACCATTCCGCATCCCACCAAAAAGCATTAGAGACTTCAGCAGACCAGCAAGAGGAATCAAAAGAAGCCAGACTTAAATCAGCCCTCAGCACACGACGCAAGACTTCACTATTGGAGTCAAGCATGCTATTAAAAAACTTGATGGAGGCACGGAACCAGAAGAACTGCAGAGGCTCCTGGCCACACTCTCTCAACACCAGCCAATTTGTAGTACTGTTCTTTACTCCAAGAATGCGCCTCAAGGAACACAGATGTCTTTTCTGCAATTGACTATCAAACTCACTGCCTTCTCTCAAGTAATGAGTTCCCCACACCTGGCACGCATACATCCCAGCAGGAATGCCATACACCTTAGACAACCAGAGCATAGCATGAGGCCTGTTTTTCAGGTCATGACCCTTGGCAAACTCCGAAATCCTTCTCTGTGCAGCCATATAAGGCCGCACCGCATGCTCCTCAGCTACCTTAAAATCCATCTTTTTATCCAACAGCACTCCCAAATATTTGAACCTGTCCTTCTTTGGAAGGACCACTCCATCATACGTAAAAGGATTCTGCAGAGGAGAGACAGACGTACTGTTGAAGTGCACCACCTCAGACTTAGCTGTGTTTACAGTCAACCCTTTTCTCTGAGCATACACACGGAGTCTGTCCAGCATCTTCTGCATTTCACCAGGGTCATTCGTAGTTAATCCAAGGTCATCAGCGTACATCATGTGGGACACACCATTCACTCTATCACCAGTCACAGCACCCTCAATGCCCTCACTTATCTCTCTGCCCATATCATTGATGTACAGAGAGAAAAGAAGGGGGGACAAAGGACAACCTTGCTTAACACCGTTCGATGGCTGCACGCGCGCCCTTTTCTCACCATCCATTAGAATGTACTCATCATTATCATACATGTCTCTGATCACACTGAGCAGAGGAGTCGGCATTGCATTGCGCTGCAAGTGAGACCAAAGCTGCTGTCTGGGCACGGTGTCATAAGCTTGAGAAAAGTCAATGAAAGCAACGTGCAATCTGGAAGAATTCCGTGGCTTCAATTTTTTCGCAGCATGCTTGAGGTGCCTCAGAATGAACAGAGGATGCAGAGTGCTCCTTCCTGGAAAGAAGCCAAACTGCGTGTCCGGAATCTTTCCCTTTTTCATACACCAATCTGTCACCAGATTTTTCAGCACATTAGCATAAATCCTATACATTACACCACTAACCGCAATCATCCTATAATTCCCAGGTTTCAGCACTTCCCCTTTTTTGTGAATGGGGCTCAACTTGGCAACCTTCCAGCACGCAGGCACATTACTTTCAGTCAGCAACACTTTAAAAAGACGAGCCAACAGAGGCACCAGCACATTTACTTGTTTGGTTTTATTCCCACACTGCACTGGCAAGCACGCATGCTTAAGTCTTAAGTTAAGAAAAGGAATCGGGATCGCATCAAAGCCTGAAGAGGCACCAACATTCAACTTCTGAAATTCACTACCCAACATACCTTCTAACACAGATACATCAGGGATCTCAAACTCATCTGGCTCCGGAGCCCACCCAGACTGCGCGCCCCGCCTGAGAAGGACCTCAGGTGGAAGGTTGCGCCGGCCCAGTGGCACAGCCATATCCCTCGCAGATGGGCGAGACTCTTCAAATGTCCTTTTTGCTCTGAAGTGTTTGTGTAGGTGATCATGCCAAGCTGGAGCAGGCACAGGGGTTGTGTGAGGCTTGGTGTGCTTTTTTAGTAAAGCGTGCACTGCCGGATCCTTCCGAAATAGCCTGTCCAAAAACAAATTCCGCAACTGTCTCGCGTGCCTTCGCTTCATCCTACGATTGCACCTCATACTTTCCCTCTTGAGAAATCTGCAAGCATGCCTGGCTTCACCATGCTTCACTGCCTCAATGAAAGCCCTACGCTTCTCCCAACATTCTTCATTGAACCACACAGGGTTTAGAGGACCCTTCCTATTACGCTCACGTTTAAAAACACACTTTGCTCGGGCTGACATGCCCACATCTTTACTGCTCGCTGCCTGGATGATCAAAGAACGCACACAAAACGCCAATTTATCTACATCCCCAGACCTCTCTGCCTCATCAAATTGAGCCAGCAGTTCAGCATTGTCCCGAATGTGCTCAGCGTAAACTTGGGCCTTATCCTGCTGCCAACGCAACACTAACTTGTTGGTACACTCTCCAGCTTTGCACACATGGTGTGGAGCATTCACACCTTCTCCACCCTCATCAGTCACTCTAAACACAGTGCTCAAGCCTGCGTGATCTGAGGCACGCATGTCTTTCATCTCAAAACATTGTACGATTTTGAGCAGAGCCGGAGACAACAACACATGGTCTGGCCTACTTCTCTTATCACCAAAATGCCCAGTGAAAGAGGGCTGCCCATCATCTCCAACAACACGCCCAGTAGAAATGGCCATACTCGTCGCAGCTGCTAGATCAACCAACAGCTGGCCTGCCTTGTTCACACTCTTGCACGCACATCTCCTAGTCTCAAGGAGCTCAGGGCAGTCCAACACAAACCGAGAATGCGCGTCACTCACTTCACTCAGCTCTCCAACATGCGCATTAAAGTCGCCACACAAAATGACTTGCAAAGATACCTGAAAAGCATCAAGCACGTCCTCAAAAAGATTAGTATAGTGAGAGTGAACGGCACGAGAGGTAAACGAACCACTCAGAGGATTTATGTAAGTAGCACCTATCATCACATGTTCCCTCAGCCCAAACATCTTTTTGTCACATTGAAGCCAAATACACTGCGTGTGCTCACTGACTTTATGGAAGCGCACATAATCTGAGCTGCCTGGCGCAACAAACACAGCAATCCCAAACCCATTTTTGCCTTCGTTCTCTCTAGCCATTCCCAAGTTGTGCAAAGTAAAGCCAGGCAAGTGCTGCAGCAACCTAGATGCATCACCAGTTCTTGTTTCTGTAAGCACTGCAATGTCATGGTCTTTGACCATGTGGCATACATCTAAAACCTTGAGCTCTGCATTAGCATCAGCAGATCGCTCCCCAATCCCATGCACATTCCATACTAAGAGCTTGAGCTTACGCCCAGGCTCAGGCCGGCCACCTTCCTAGCCCTTGTACTTTTTTCCCTTCTTTCCCTTCCTACTCTTCCATTCATTATATGTTTGGTCAAGGCCCACTTCAGCTTCCTCTGGATCCAAGAACTCCGGGCCCTCATCATCACTCCCCTCATCATCCCCTCCCTCTACATCACCGCCGTACTCTCCGTCGTCCTGAGCGTAGGGCGCGTAGTTGGGCTGGATCTCCTCCTCGGCTGTGGCACCCTGACCTTGGTCCAGCCGGGCCCTCATCCGAGTCATGGGGGCCTTGGGGGTTGGAGTGTCCCCAGAGGGATCCTTGCTCCTGGCGTGCTTCTTGCCAGTGCTTGCGGCAGCAGCATTGGCCGCAGCAGCAGCCGGTAGAGGGCTGCGTCGTGTGGAGGTGGAGGAGGGGGCAGCAGCAGCAGCAGCAGCAGCAGCGTAGGAGTTAGCCGGCTGCTCAGTGTGGTGGGGTGGCGGGGGGTGCAGGATTCCCACACCAGGGGCAGCTGATTGTGTGGTGGTGGAGGGGGCAGCCGATTGTGTGGTGGTGGAGGGGGCAACAGCAGCGGGAGGCGGCTGAGCAGCAGCAGCAGCAGCAGCAGCAGCAGGTTGGGGCGGTGGGGGAGGGGGGGGTTGAGCCACTGCTGATTGGGGTGGTGGGGGAGGGGGCGGCTGAGCAGCAGCAGCAGGTTGGGGCGGTGGGTGAGGGGAGGGCTGGGCAGCAGCAGCAGCAGCAGCGGCGGCGGCAGCAGCAGACTGGCGAGAGGGGGAAGGAGGAGGGGGAGAGCGGGCAGCAGCAGCAGCAGCAGCAGCAGCAGCGGAGTGCGAAGGGGGGGTGGAGGGCAGCCCCGCAGCTGCCAGAGCCTGCTGGACATACAAGCCAACATGCTCCAGGCAGTGCATGTCCCGCCTGTACTGGAAACCCCCCCGCGCATCTGGTTGGAGGTGCTTCCACGCAGGGTACACTGTGTGAGGGGCCCCATGATACAGGACTTCCTCCACAGGTGCCCAAGACAGGAGCAGGTCGCACCTATTCTTGGACACGAAGGCATTCAGCCCCCGCATCCCCAGCTTCTGCACCTCCTGGCACAGCCTGCGCAGCACCCCCTTTCCCCGCATCTGCTGCAGGAGCGTGCATGACCGCCATGCAGCGTACCCATTCCCTCCCACAGCCCGGAAGCGGTTGAGCCAGAACACCATTAAAGAGAGGTACAAGCTCTGGAAATGCACTGCCACAGCCATCCTGCGGGAAGACAAAATCAACATTGGACTCGGATGTACATCCATCGCAGTAGAATATAATGCGAGGTGCGCAGCGGCCCTCACCACTAGCCTCAATAACACCTGCAGACACGGCCGGGTCACCAGATCATTACTGGAATCCCAAATCCATCAACTCAAATACTATATTCTCGGGAGCATCAACCCATCACATCACCACCCTAACTTCCTCCTCAAGCAATTACCCTATATGCTCCGTGTTAGACAATACCTCTGCATCAGCAAGAGCGCTCTCTACATCTCCTATCAAGGTGCACCTTACCTTCTTTCCAGCATCACTCCCGTATTAAACGCTCTCTCGATGCCAATGCAACCCACCCTTAGGACCCTAGCCTACCATTGCACTTATCCCCTAATGGGACTAGGCATATCCAGACTCTCCTCTCTGCTAAATGGCAACCTCACCCATATTATTGACAGAAATAAACTCACATCCCTGTTTGGCCGCAACATCAGGACCAAACACATCTTAGCCCTCGATAAGCTCTCCCATACCCTCAACACCCACAATCTCACATCTGATCTCATCTGCACAATCGTGCAGAGCCAAGACAGCTCGCCCAATAAACCCCCTGAATCACGCTGCGTTAATAACACAACATATGCAGAATTGATGAAAACAGAACATATGCCATCAGGCTGGAACTGGTCAAAGCTCTACACAGGACATGCTTCCCCAAACCCCCCCAACTGCAACCCAGTCAATGGGGGCCATGCCCCTAACACACACATACATCCTGACTCCAGGACTTGCAGCAACCCCCTCTTTGATGCTCAAGATATGGAAGTAGAAAATGGTCTCGCCCGCAGCCATGACAACCCGTCCCCAAACAGCCAACCACATACAGAGGCGCACATGTGCCAAGACAGACGCACACGCAAAAGAAACAACTCCTTTGTGGAAGGACCCCAAACGCAAGCACATGACATGGACCCAACCCAACCCATTTTGACACCCCTGACACAGGACCTGCCCCTGGAACCCACACAAACCCCACAAATTGGGGTCAGGAGGCCCAGAGGGAGCCGAGACCCAACAACGTACCTAGAATACAACACACATCCCATTATAACCCCATGCCCCCTACCTCCAAACACACCAGGCACTGACGCTGCCCAGTGGCTATGGAACTATATGCACTGGAAAGACAAAATTCTCTGAAGAGTGCAAAATGATCCATGTGCACTGGCATCCTCGATGGGAGGCTGCTGAGATGCTGCACATGCATCCAGACCTACAAGCCCACGTACAAGCTTATGAACAAGAAATGCCGGAACAAATAGCCCCCCCACCAATGAAACGGACCTCGACAACCTTGTTAAACAAGGCTTTGAGGGCAACCCCCCGAACATCCCCAACTCTCCGTGGCTCTCAACTACTGGATGCGCCATCCGCAAGAATGTCACTTTTGACTTCCAACCTACCAACCCCCAGACAGATATCATGCCAATATGGAAATGTGAGATAATTGTAAGAACCGCTGACCTTATTACAGAGACCCAGAGAAGCCCATCTGATGAGGATATCTTACCTAAACAAATGCCTGAAGTGCTCACCCGTGAAACTGCCTGTATCTATAACACAAATGGCAAATGCGCTGGCATGCTCACCATAGAAAGGCTCCAGACCTTGGTTGAAGCTTATGAAGCAGCCAAAAAGGCAGGGATAGATGACACCATCCAACCACCCGCCCAGGATACAGCCACAGAAATTATGGGCCTCCTATCACGTCAGAAGGCCCACCAAAAGCAACTCTCTGCTAAAAGCAAAAAGGCATACAACTCCAACGCACTGATCACACCTCCCCACATCCGATCAGCCCTGCATAAATGGTGCATGGTCTCCACGGAAAGGTTCTCCAATCCTCCTGAATTCGACTGTACCTACAACACTTACTTTAGCACAAGCCACCGCGACCAGATCTTTGAGGCGCGCACTGATGTCTTCTCTGTGCGCTACTGTGGCTACTCCTTCTGCCGTCCTCCTCATGATGACAAAATCATGTTTTAACTCCTGCGGCACGCAGTGCACTCCTCCCTCCAAACCAGCGATCCAGTTGCCACATTCATGCTCTTGCCACACTGGAGAGGCTTCAATTGCAACGCCTACATGACCTGGCTGAACCACTATCCCGGTCTCGTGCAAGTGTTAGCCAAATTCCCCACTGGAAACATCCAATTCCAGACAACCCAGCACAGGTTCAACACCATACCTACCCCTGCCCAACCTTCCTGCCCCATGCAACTCATTGTTGCCTGAAACCTACAGCCCAGAGAGGCACTAGATAATGCCAACAAAGACTGGCTCCAACTCCTCAAGCAAGACATACCAGAAGCACATTGGCTACCCATACAAATTCCAAATTCTGCCATACCACTCCATACTCATCAACGCCTAGCATCAAACAACTGGAGGGAGAAATTTCAATCCCTTCCCCACGATACCCATTCCTGCTTGCACAGATGCCCTCGGACAGGATAGCCTTCGATCTTGCCATCTACAGAAAGACGTTCACTTCTAAAATCAAGAACTGGAGAGATATCACCTACACAGATGGCAGTGTCATTCAACCCAAAGATGACTCTCCTCCACTGGTCGGCTCAGGTGTTTTCAAGCCGGGAAAAGATATTACCCAATCATCACAGCAGATACAGTTGCACATAAATCCCAATGGACATGGACCTACAAACATTATCAACAGAGCAGAACTAGCTGGCATCCTTGTAGCACTCCAACAAGGACACACTGACATAGCCTCTGATAGCGCATCCTGCCTCTCTCAGATATCTAAACAGACCCTTAACCCGATGCGCATGAGGACCCACCTTCATGCAGAACTCATCCAAGCCATCTCAAATGTGTTAAAGCACTCCCCACACCCTGTACATTTCTACAAAGTTAAAGCCCACTCTGGCATTATTGGTAATGAGGGGGCTGATGCCTGTGCCCGCACCACAGCACTCATGAACACCACGGACATTACACTTCCAGATGCCAGGGATCCCTTCCACAACTTTTACTGGCTTTCCTTAAAGTCCGCGCCTGGCAGCAACGGTGAATTACATCATTCCCGCACTGACCGCACTGCCCAAACTCACTACCTCACCAATCTGACAGACAAGCTTACAACACACATGCACAAAAAGCATGAGCTCGGCTCTGCTCGAGCTCAGCCACCGAGCTCAGCCACCGTCATGTTACGGAGCCCTGGTCAAGCGCAAGGAGGGCGACAGCAAGGAGGAGGTCCCCGGATCGAATCCTTGTGGCCGGGTGGAGATGAAGATGCCCTTTATCGGTGGGAGCCAATGGGAGGCTCTTTCCTTAATGCACGCGGCCAAATGGCAAGCGTTGATCTTTTAGAGATGCACTCATCCCAAGGCAGACGCACTCGCAAAAGAAACTATCCGCATGCAGAGTGGGGGCAAGCACAAGCAAATAACATAGACTTCGCTCAGACGCCACAGACTGGAGGCAGAAGGCCCAAAGGGAGCCGAGCCCCAACAACAATTTTTGACCCTGACCACCAACCTATAATAACCCCTTGTCCCTCACCTCCAAATACCTCAAGCACTGAAGTCCCCCAATGGCTCTGGAATTACAAACAGAATAAGGCTGATACTTTAAGCAAAGCTGAAGCTAGCAACACCATCTTCCGCTATGACCATGTTATCCAAGATCTTGGGCTGGCAACACCTCCGGAAATATAAGAGATCTTCTCAAGAAAAGGGCCAAAAACAATACAAAGTACAATGGCACCCTGTCACCATTGAGAAATGGGCCTTGCCCATCTTCACAAATGATAGGCTGCAACCTGCCTCTACAAAGCATGTACCAAGAAGAACTAAAGCAGACCCGTGCTGCCAGCTCTGCTGGAGCCCTGAGCAAAGAACACACAGCAATTTCAGATATTTATGATGACATGCCTACTTGTGATACCTGCCACCGCACATACCATTGGGCCTGTCTCATACATGTCAAGGCCTGTTCCCAGAATGACCAGGAACTGTTTAATCACAGTGAGCACTGGGACTGCCCTGCTTGCGCCTCCCTGTCAGACTCTCAAAAAGCGGAAAGGATCAACTTCTCTGAAGACTGCAAAATGATCTATGTAGAGTGGCATCCTAAATGGGAAGCTGAAGAATAGCTACGAATACATCCAGACCTGGATGCTCATATACAAGCCTTCGACTCGGAGGAACACCCAGAGCTTTTAGAAGACCCCTTGACCATTGATACAGACCTGGACAATCTTGTCAACCAAGGCTTTGAAGGCAACCCCCAAAGCCTTTCTGACTCCTCATGGATCTCAACTACCGGCTGCGCGATTCGCAAAAATGTCACCTTTGATTTCCAACCTAACAACTCCCAGACAGATATCATGCCAACATGGCAATGCGACATAATCATAAGAAGTGTTGACCTCATGAAAGAAATCCTTCACCCTGACACATGTGATGAGGTCGCCATGCCAGCACAAATGCCAGAGATAACCACCTCTGAATGCGCCTGCGTCTACAATACTAATGGCAAATGCATGGGCATGCTCACTATAGACAGGCTCAGGACCCTGCTTGAAGCCTACAAAGCTGCCAAAAAGGCAGGCATCCATGACACCATCCAGCCCCCTGTCCAAGATTCAGCAACTGAAATTATGGGTCTGCTCTCCCTCCAAAAGGCTCAACAAAAAAATCTTCTTGCTAAGAGCAAAAGGATCTTTAATTCAAACATGCTTATACCTCTTCTTGCATTCGCTCAGCCCTGCAAAAATGGTGCATGGTCTCGGTAGAGAGGTATTCCAGCCCCCTTGATTTTGAAAATAGCTACAACACCTATTTCAGCACAAGCTGCCGTGACCAGGTCTTCGGGGCACACACAGACGCCCTCTCTGTACGCTACAATGGCTTCTCCTTCTGCCATCCCCCTCATGACGATGAAAGTATGTTCAGACTCCTGCGCCACGCAGTGCATTCCTCCCTCCAAAGCACAGATCCAGTTGCCACCTTCTTGCTCCTGCCTCACTGGAGAGGCTTCAGCTGCAACGCGTATATGACCTGGCTCAGACAATATCCAGACGTGGCAAAACTACTTGCCAAATTACCTGCAAGAAAAATCCAATTCCAGGCACCACAACATTGGTTTGATACCATACCTAATCCTGCCTCACCTTCCTATCCTATGCAGCTCGTTGTTGTGTGGAACCATAATGCCAGAGTTATGCTAGACGGCGCAAACAAAGACTGGCTTCAGTTTCTCCAGCAAGATGTCAAGCAAGTCGCTCCAGCTGCTAGTTGGCTACCCTTGGATACTCCAAATCCAGTCATGCCACTGCAAACACACCAACACCTTGCATCAAACACTTGGAAGCAGAAATTCCATTCACTCCCCCCTGACACCCACAGCTGCTCACACAAGTGCCCTCAAGAAAGAGAAGCATTCACCCCTGCCAAGTACAGAAAGATATTCACACCCAAAATCAAGGATTGGAGGGAAATGACCTACACGGATGGCAGTGTAATCAAACACAAAGATGACGATTCCCCACCACTCACAGGTTCAGGTGTTTACAAACCAGGTATAGACACTACTCAACCCCCCCAACACTTACAACTGCACATAAAACCCAACGGCCATGGGTCTACCAATACTATCACAGGAGCAGAACTTGTGGGTATCCTGGTGGCGCTCCAACACGAGCAAACCAAAATTGCCACTGATAGTGCATCCTGCATTTTTCAAATTTCAAATCAAACCCTTCATCCCATGCGCATGAGATATCACCTACATGCAGAGCTCATACATGCAATATCAACCATAATAGAGCACTCCCCTCACCCTATCCATTTTCATAAAGTCAAAGCCCACTCTGGCATCATAGGAAACGAGGGGGCTGACGCTTGTGCTCGCATTGCAGCCCTCTCTGACACAGTAGACATTACACTTCCGGATGCCAGGGACCCTCTTTCCACAACTTTTTTTGGCTTCCATTAAAGACCACTTCCACAAAAAATGATGGCAGGCACCGCTCCCACACTTTCCCGATACACTATCTTATCAACCCGAGCGACAAACTTAAAACACACATGCACAAGAAACACAGACTTGGCTCTGCTGACACCTCTGGCCACCACTACCAGAGATGGCAGAAGCTTAACGATGCCACACCATCCACCAACAACACAAACAATGAAGCTCACAACCCAATCTCTCAGCTTGCAAACAAGGAAATCAGCAACTCCTTCTGGAAAAATCCAAAGATGACCCTTAAACAACAAATAAATCTCATGAAATATTGAACGGATGCACTAAACACACAGGGACATGCCTCCGACTTTAACTTTTCTAGTTCTGATAGGTGCCCACTCTGTGCAAATACAGACAACATTTATCATGTTCTGCTTAGGTGTACCAACCCAACAATGAGTGGGATGCACACCAACAGACACCACGCGGCCCTTAGTCTCTGTATAGATGCCCTCAGCAAAGGCCGTTTTGGCTCATCCCTCATTAGCATGGATGGCTGCAATCATGACAGACTTCTGGATCAAGGCGTACAAGTCCCTGAAAACACCTCTTGCGCTATTCCAGACTGGGTTTTCCTAATTGGCGCTGCCTCACCTGCACGGCACCAAAGCCGCCCTGACGCTCTATTTGTGAGACACATTCCAGGCAGACAAGCCCACCTTGATCCTACCAATATCCCACCACAAGATAGAGGCATTCACATTGTTGAACTTAAATTCTGCTCCGACACTAATCCTGTCAGCACCTTGGAGCGTGCACAAACTCAGCATTCCCACACCATTAACAGGCTTAAAACACGCAGCTTAAGAAACCCAAACAGGAACAATAAAGTGGATTTGCACATCATCTTAATTGGTGTTGGTGGCACGATTTATAACAAATATGCAATTACACCTCTCATAAATCTGGGCCTGACCAAACAAAAAGCTGAATCACTTGCTTCCCAATTCAGGGACCATGCCATCCAAATGTTATCCACCATCATTAACACTAGACATGCACTTTGTTTTCAGGGAGCATCTGGGAGGGGAGGGTTTACTGGGCGCGCGGCGGCGGCTGAGGATGGAAGAAGGAGAGTCCGAGCGCTCAGGGGCATGGCGGCCAATCCTCCAGATCCCCATTAGTTATGTTTCTTGCTCTCTCCTAGGTTAGTTTTGTCTAGTTTAGGTGGAGGGCCTCTCGGTGAGGCCTGTAACTTTTGTTAGGGGTTCTTCCCTTAATGCACGCGGCCTCGGAGCTGCGTAGACTTTTCTTTTTCTTTTTTGGCTCTGCTGACACTTCAGGCTACTTTTACAACAGCTGGCAGAGGCTGAACAATATCATACAGCCCACTCTCTTAAGCACCACTGTCAGTTCAGAAGCTCATATCCCACCCTCTCAACTCGCCAACAAAGAAATCAGCAACTCCTTTTGGAATGATCCAAAGATCACCCTTAAACAGCAGATTAATGTTTTGAAATACCGTACGGGAACTGTTTACACTCAAAAACATGCCATCAGATTCAAGAAGTCAAACAACTCTGCACGCTGCCCATTATGCGGCGACATGGACAGCATCAATCACATTGCCCTTAGATGTCTTAACCCAACTATGAATGGTATGCACACCAATAGGCATCATATTGGCCTTAGCTTCTGTATGAAAGCCCTTAGCAAAGGCAGGTTCGGCTCATCCCTTATTGGTATGGATGCCTGCCGGAATGAGAGACTCTTGGATCAGGGGATACAAGTCCCAGAAAACATCCCACGAGCCATTCCAGGCTGGTTTTTTCCTAATGGTACTGACTCCTCTGCTCGGCACCAGAGCCGCCCTGATGCTGTTTTTGTGCGCTCTATCCCAGGTCGACCCACACACATTGATCCTACTAAGATCCCTCCTCATGACAGGGACATTCATCTTGTTGAATTTAAATGTTGCCCTGATACTAACCTCCTTCCCACCCTGGAAGCCGCAATCGCCCAGCATGCCAACACTTTAACAAGGCTCAAAACCCGCAGCTCAAGAAACCCTCACAGGAATAACAAAGTGACCTTGCACATCATCCTAGTTGGTGTGGCAGGCACTATTTACAACGACTATACCATTAAACCTCTTATCAACTTGGGCCTAACCAAAAGAAAAGAAAAGAAAAACTACGTAGGCAGAGAAAACTCTCCCTACATCAATTAAGGAAAGAGAGACACATTGGCTCTAAGAGCCGTGAGCCTTCCTCACCAGAAGATGAGAGGGGAGTTAATGTGGATCAGGTGGGTTTCTGGCAGCACGCTGCTCAAGGGCACCAAACATTAGGCTAAATCTTTAGCATCTAAACTGAATTGCCATGCTATCCAAAGATTAACAAATATTAGTAACACCAGACATGCACTTCATTTCCAGGGGACTTCTGGGGGAGGGTTTGCTGGGCGCGTGGAGGAGGAGAGGAGGAGAAGGAGAGTCCGGGCGCTCAGGAGCATGGCAGCCAACCCTCCGGATCCTCATTAGCTCTGTTTCTGGCTTTCTCCTAGGCTAGCTTAGTCTGGTTTAGGTTTGAGGGCCCTTTGGTGAGACCCTTTCTAGCTTGCTAGTTAGGGAACCTTTTCTTAATGCACGCGGCCTTTTGGCTGGCGTAGTCTTTTCTTTTTCTTCCAGACACTACCGCCATCACAGCTTGAGGCTAGAGGGTTTATGGTTGGGGTCTGAAATTCTGTCTCTACATGTAGTAACTTCTTCCTCTTTTTCCTAGGGTTTTGGCTGCCAATCTGTGTATTTGGGCTGTTTGGGGTGTTAGGGTGGGTGAGGGGAAGAGAGGGCGTGCCATTTTGGCTTGTGGCTGCTGTGCAAAAGTGGTCAGGTTTCACATCATTTCTGGTATTACGAATGGGGTTTTTGTTAACTGGGCAGAGACCAGCAGGCTGAGCAGTCAAACCACATGGTTGAAGGCCCAGACCCCCATGTAACTGAACCTAACCTAACAATTGGGGGGGGCACATGTTTTGCAATTCACCGTGTCCTGTCAGAGGGGTCTTCCTGTATTCCTGTATGGAGTTTTTTCACTGAAATCTTCCCTTTCCTCTTTCTCTAGGGAACCTTTCTTAATGCATGCGGCTGTTTGGCTGGCGTAGACTTTCCTCTTCTTTTCTTCTTTCTTTGCCTTCTTAGAATGCCATTTCAATGCCTGCAGTCAATGTTTGTTGTCCGGGATGTTAGCAATCATCCTGGTCCCCTGTTGTCCTCTTTTGACCCCCTGTGAAGGAGACTCCGAGTGAGCCATAGCTCTTCAAGCTTGTGTGTGTCCTTTCCCTTAAGGGAGCCTCCTGAGGAAGGAGGAGGAAAACTGCGCAGACAGCAGGGAAGTTACAATCGGAGGGGAACTGCAGAAATGATGATGGCGGGGAAAACCGGAGAAACTTTTAAGACAATGCCGGGCAAACCGGACATGCACAAAAGGACTGTGCCTTGAACTTCCCTGGT
The DNA here is from genome assembly GCA_914767535.2 of Dunaliella primolecta. NCBI lineage: Eukaryota > Viridiplantae > Chlorophyta > Chlorophyceae > Chlamydomonadales > Dunaliellaceae > Dunaliella > Dunaliella primolecta. The sequence goes on along the minus strand of OU611755.1, from coordinate 10,747,426 downwards.
AAGCAGCTGTTGCAGAGCAGACATTTCTTACATTGCTTAAGGAAAGAAGAAGAAGAAAATCCATGCAGGCAGTGAAAACACTCCTCACGTCAGTTAAGGAAAAGAGGATACCCAGGGCCAACGCACTGTGTACTCCCTTCACCAAGAGAAAAGAGGTTCATAGTTTACTAGCATTACCCCATAACTTTTTGTGAATTGATGTAGGGACCGGTTAGACTGCCTACCTTGGGTGTGCTGCGTGAATTTTCTAGGAACTGATAAATACTTCCTAGCCTACAAAAAAGGGATACTCAATACATAAATTATAGGAAAGGAGACACATTGGTTTGGAGAGCCTTGAGTCCCCCTCACCAAAAGGATTCAACAACCTTTGGATCTCTTAGCATGCCCTTGGGCTTTCTGGATTTAGCCAGCCAATACCTGGATCTCGGTAATGCCGGCAACATTCAAATCCATTCAAGTCCCTTTTTTGACTTACCCTCCTTGAAGGTGGAGGGGACTCACAACTCTTGGGCCATTTCAGCACCATGGAGGAAGCGTAGGCGTGCAATACTCCCTATGTATTTACTAAGGAAATGCATTTAAATACTGAAGATATCACCTTATCATGAATGGCTGCCTTTGCAGCAGAGGCAGCTAAGCTGGAGCAATTAAATGATAAGCATCAGCGATTTCATGATTTTCAGGTAAAAAATTCCTCAGTACAAGTTTTCCTACGTATGTCCATGTGAGGAAGGCTCTAAAGCTGCTAACAACCACAACCACAATCACATGCGCACACACACACACACACACACACGCACACACACACAAAACAGCACCCACACACACAACAGCACCCACCCACACCCACACCCACACCCACCCACACACACACACGCTTGCTTCCGCATACATTATGCCCAGAACACTTGTCCTCGGCTGCGAGGGGCCTTCTGTGAAGTCGTCATATTATCTCTAGCTGGGAATGCAGGACTCTGAAAATTGGCAGGCGTGCCATCCTCTCCATTCCCTGCGTCTACTACACTCTGCCTTTCCACCTGCGTGAGAACACAAAGGTAAATTGAGAACGATGCAAGGAAAATGCTGGACGCCCTTGGATCTGCAGGTAGGAAAGGGAGGGTGTGCATCGTATCAAATAGGCCTTCTGGCATGTACACTTACACTACAGCTAAGTAGATATAACAGGAAAGCAAGAGGAAACGCTCATTTGTCATGCAGTCCTTTTTTTGCATTACATGGCGGCCCAACCGGTGGCCAACATGGAGAATCTAGAACAGGGCAGTCAGGTGAAGTTTAAGCAGGCAGCTAAGTAACGACATGAGCAACCCCCCTCCTCCCCTTAGCTTGTACGGAGAAGCACTCACCCTTAAAGCTCTTGCAGGCGTCCTTCCATGCAGGGCTGGCACTTTTGCTTGCTTGCCAGTGCTGCGCTGTGGATGACCTCCGGCTTGCTGCCTTGTGTCGATCGCAGCAGCTGCCTCAGCATCATCTAGAATGTACAGAGAGCGGGAGATCATTAATGGGTCCTTCTAGAACAATCTGTTGCATAGGGTCTTGAGGTCAGTGGGAATTCAAATCCCTCATAAAGCTGAAGACGCTGGCAATTTATACATGCCAATGAAGAGGTCCACCAGTGCACAATCACGTTACAAGGAGCAGTGAGGACTCAGATCATCATACATAGCAATGACTACTGCCCCCAGACATGCAAAACACGTGCAGCAAAGTGCTCCACTTTCGCAAGCGCGTGCACACACATACACACACACACACTCCCCATTGTATGTACACCCACTTTGAAAAGGAGCGGGTGGCTCCTGACGCAGCCTCAGTACCCTCAGCGCACCAGGCGACCACTCAAGCCCTCCTTCTTCAGCTTGCAGCTCCTCTAGCCCAGGACCATTGGGGGTGATCAGAGCTGCAGATGTTGGACTGCGAAGCATCGACTGCACCCCACCTGCAAGCAACAAAAAGGGCACACACGCGCACACGTGTGTGTGTTGTGTGCTGAGGCTGTGATGTCAGGAGTGCAGCAAAGGACTCCCATGCATATTTTCGAGGAAGAGTAGCTTGCAAAAGGATGACTTGTCAGGGGCAGTTGGAACAAACTAAAAAGATGCTCTTACAACTGCATTTGCAACAGAAATAACTAAAGTTGCTGAGTTACTAACCCAATGATGCTGGCTCTGGATGGCAAGCAAGCAAGCAAGCAAGAAAGCACATACACACACCTAGCCAGCTCCCCCTGCTGCGCCTCACCCACACGTTCTCTTCCTGCTCCCCTGCCTTCCACCTCCCCGTGCTGTGGCAGGGCTCCCCTCCACCCTCTTCCTCGTTTGCTGTGCAAGCATCTGCACGTGCTTTGTTGTGAACAACAGCTGCAGGTGTACTTGCAGTCTGTCCAGAAGTGTGTCCCCTTCTGCCGGCCAATCGTCCACTCCTCCGCACTGTGCTCCCCCCAAAAAAAAAATGGTCGTTCCGCTGCCATGCATACAGGTCCAGGTAGTCATAGCCATCCACCTGGTCCATGGCGCCTGCACCAGGCGTTGTTGCCGCTGTTGTACCAGGCGTTGTTGGTGCTGCTGCTGTCATAGGGGTAGTGCACGCCATTGAGCTGCCTGCCAGATGCTGCTGCTGCTGGAGGCGCCCTTTCAAGATGGCTAACCCTGCCATGCTCACAACAAGCACGACTGCTGCTGCGCCAGCTGCTGCAACAGTGAAGCATGGCAGTGGGGGCACGAGCAGGGCACTGTGCGTGGTAGCCTGCAGCACGGGCCATTGAAGAGCACCTTGCACAATAGACAACAACTTCAGCCCTCGGGCCCTTCCCCAGGGGAGAGCTGAAGCAAGCATTGCGCTCAGTGCAGGGGCTGCGGGGCCGCTAAGCATGCCAAGCTCACCCCCATCTTTATCATTACTCCCGCTTCTGCTAGCACCAGCCCGTGCGCTGCTGCAGCCACTGCCAACATCTCCTCCATCCACATCAAACACACCAAACACCCTGCCGCTGCTGTCGCTGCTGCTGCTGCAATTGCCACTGCTGCTGCTGCTATTGCTGGCAGGGGTCCCGGCTCCCTCTCCTCCCCTCATGCTTCCCTGTGCCCATGAGTCAAACTCCTGCCAGTCAGCAGAATCTGGAGTGCCTCTTGGGGTGTGGCACACCTCTTTGGCCTGCTGGCCTGCATGCATGGTTGCATGAATGGCACTGACCGTTGGGTGGCCAGTATCAGGCTTTTCACCCACTCTGCAAGGACTTAGTGTTGCGTCAGCACCCAATGCATCATCCCCAGGCACCTCTTGAAGCTCTGCGGAGACGTTTGCTGCTGGGTCAGCCTGCACGTCACTGTTGCTGTCGTCTGAGCGCACAAGGGCAATGGCCCAACCTGGAAGGGATGGGGCACCTGGCTCACCTGCAACACAAGTGGTCAAAGGCATGCAGAAAGGGCTTTGAGCATTTGGCTGGCCTGCACACTGGCTAGCGCCATGTTGTTCTCCACCTGCTGCACCTCTAAAGGAAGGAGTCCAAGTACACATGTCAGAGTCTGCCTGAATCTTATCTCACCTTGCAGCGCCTGTGCAGGTGACAGGTCATCGGGTGCTTCACAATTAGCATGGATATATGTGCATGCAGGATTTAGACCGTGCTGGCAAGCCCACGCCAGCAGGCTCCCACCATCGTTAGGGCAAAATGCGCCTGCTTCTGCAGCCTGCCTTGCACCGTAGAGCTTCCCAAGCTGCCTGCTCGTTAAACAAAGAGAATCAGAATGGTTCAAATCAAACTTGCTCGTGTTTACTTGTTTGATTGACTTAGTGAGGAATAAGCCAATTATGGGAACAAACTGGCACATATTGAGAGGTCTTTCAAAAAGCAGTTTGCATGCATGCATGCTCACAAACCGAGGAAATACACATGCCCATGGAGGCAAGCTGCGGACCATATGGATGAACACAAGCATGCATGAGCACCTTCACACAGGCACACTTCAAAAATGACAAGAAAACACTCTTAATCACACCTTGAAGCAATCAACAGCTCCAGGAGCGTGCCCAAAGCCCAGAAGGTCTTGCTCATTGACCACTTGGTCAACTCTCAGGCCAAAGTGCTCAAAAGGAACCCCTTAACTCCAAAGAGGTGCACCATTCACTGCCGTCAGATATTGCGATCATTGTGCTGCGTTCACATTTGCCTGAGAGGTTGCCATGCACTCCTTCGTTAAATCTGAGCTGTGCAGCCTTGTGTAAAACCCGTCAAAAAAATGCTTATTTTTTAAATATATGTGTTCGCCTTCATCATGGCCGCTGTGCTCGTTAGTGCTCGTTATCACACAGTGGGGACTGTGTTAGAAGATCTTGAATTTTAAATTGTATCTGTATCATTCGATCATTGATGTTCTTTATACCCTGTGCTGCTTTTATATCAGGGAGACAGCCAAAAAATTGCATGCCTCAATCACTGCACCTCTTCACTTACCAATTTTAGCACATAACTTCTATTCGTGACATAAACATCAATCATTCCCTTCAAGACGGCACTCAATGTGTGTCAGGCTCCCTGTGCATGCCGACAAACTCGTTACCACGTGGTACGCCTAGTGCACTAGGCGCGCCAATGAAAACAAGATTCTTCTCAAAGCCAGGCCCTGGATCAAATGCTTCCTGAAACCCTACAGGTTTCCACACGAGCCCTTAAGCTTCTGTTCCTGCTTTTTTTGTAGTGGAGGGAACTTGCGGCTCTTTCGAGCCAATGTGTCTCTTTTTCATCTATTGATGTAGGGAGAGTTTCCTCATAACTAAATTGTGGAGAACCTACAATTGCCTTCAAGATAAAGAGACCTCTTAACACCTTCCCTTCGATATGCGCATGGGAGGAACCTTAGTGGACAACTCCCTACATCGCTAAAAAAGTTCTTTAACAGTTTTCTTTCTCAAACCTAGCCATGCCAACCAATATTACTCAAATCTAACCATGCCAACCATTATTTCATAAAACATCATGTTCACCAAAAAATGATGAAAATTGGAGTACCTCAGATCCTGGCCTCAAATCAACCAAAAATGGCCTGTAGCACCACCCTGGGACCAATTTTCATTCCCAACAATGTTTTTTTTGTGACATTCGTATAAATTACTAACATCCTGCATGTTCAAAAAAAGGAATAAAGGAAGTCAAAAAATGACGTTTTTGGTATTTCCTGTGCTTTTCTCCAAGGGAAATGGCTGGAATTCTGTCTTTCACCAACCACTGGGTCTTTTCACTCCATTCTTTGTGCAATGATATCCGTTTGGTGTAAGTACTCCAGATCACCAAAAATCACCCAATTTGGTGAGTGGGTGGTTAGGAACGGCGATGAGGCGGTCAAGAAGGGTTCATGCCGCGGCTAAATTGGCAGGGTGCCCCCAATCTAGGACTGTGAAGCCCTAGTGCCTGTAACACCCTTACTTAAGTGTCCCAGGTTGGAGGCACCCAATGTAATGAGCGTCTAAATCACACCTGTTTTTTTTGGGGGGGTGTCCAGCTCTGGAAAAGCCTTGAGCCAATTCAGTCAAAGAGTAGAAATAAGAAGAGACTGTGTGTGCCAAGTCCGGCTGTGTGCACGAAGGAAAGTTCCCTTAACTAGCAAGCTAGCTAGGGCCTCATCCATTTCGTCAACATTGTTAAGCAATTTAGACAACATTGTTAAGGGGATGGTTTGTTTTAATTAGAATATAAGCTTAGATAGTCCATTCTATAAATCTGTAAATCTGTAAGCTTAGATAGTGTGCGTTTGACCTACTGAACCTCACATAAGATCAACGCCCACTTTGGACAGTACGCACACAAGCGTTGGCAGGTTCCTTGCTGATTGTGAAGGGAAAATATCCTCAGCGAGCGGTTTGAGCCAGCTAACTTGGTCTTCATCCCTCATTCCCACACTTTTGTCCTTGCTCTCATTTTTGCTCATTGCTGTATCTTGCTTCTTCTCTGTCTTCTTCTTCTTCCTCCTCCTCCTCCTCCTCCTCCTATGCACGGCCTCAGGTCTGTGTGACGATGTGACGCACATGTTATATGCTGATGACCTGACTCTGATGGCCAACGATCTTGTTGCGTTGCAGACCATGTTGAACCGCTTGCATGCGTATGCCCAGAGGAAGCACTTAAAGTGCACCACCTCAGATTTAGCTGTGTTGATAACTAACTATGTATGCCAACAAGCTTGTTACCACTAAGCGTGCTATTGAAAGCACAAATACTTCTCACAGCCAGGTTCTGGAGCCGGGTGCTTCCATTAAACCCTCCAGATCCCCATTAGGATTTTCTGTCTTGTAGCTTTGTGGTGGAGGGGACTCACAGCTCTTCTGAGCCAACGTGTATCCTTTTCCTCTCCATGCCCATTCTGTACAATTTGCGCACAAACTTACCTCTACCAGACGTGCCATTGAAAATAAAAACACTCATCATAATACTGGTGCCCTGGAGCAGCGTGCTGCCAGAAATCCACCTGATCCACATTAACTCCCCTCTCATCTTCTGGTGAGGGAGACTCACGGCTCTTTGAGCCAATGTGTCTCTCTTTCCTTAATTGATGTAGGGAGAGTTTTCTCTGCCTACGTAGTTTTTTCTTTTTTCTTTTCCTTTTCCTCAATTTATGCAGGGAGAGTTTTCTCTGCCTACGTGGTTTTTCTTTTCTTTTCTTGCTTCATTACTATCCTGACCTCCTTTCCAGCCTGACTGCACGGATTCACATCTTTTTCTTCAAGGTCAAATCTCATGCTGGAATAGCTGGGAATGAATGCGCAGATCAGGTTGCTAAATACCAGCCCTCCCTCAAAGATGGTAACCTGACCGATACTGGTCTTCCTAGCGTTGGCCCAGGAGGAAACCCCTTCCACAATACAACCTGGCTGGCTCGGGAAGAGACAGATTCAGATAGGCCATCTCAATCCCACCCTTCTTCTCCTCGTCTAAGGCACCTCCCAGACCTTCAAAATGCTCTGAAATCCCTCATGCATGCTCAGCACAAGCTGGGCTATGCTGACCTGAAGACAGGCTACTACACTCATTACCAGAGCTTGCTACCTCATATAAACAAAAGCATGAGCAATGCCTTTTGGAATATGCCCAATCTCTCAACTTGAATGAAACGCACTATCTTCCAATACCACACAGGCACCCTATACAATCAAAAACATGCAGTCCGATATAAAAGATCCACTAGCCTTACATGCCTCCTACCTGATTGCCATCAAATGGATAGCGCTCTCCACATCCTATCTGGCTGCCAATGCCCCGTCATGCGTAACATGGTAACTGAGCGTCACAACATTGCTTGCAGGACGATTTTGAAACTGGTTAGTGAAGGCTCTTATGGGTCAAACCTCTAACAAATGGATGTAGACAGCGCAGACCGCGCGCAACTGATTTACTAAAACTAAATCACATACTGCACATATACAAGAAGATGAAAAGTATGTACAAGGTCTGAAAAATGGTAAATTAGGAAGGAAAAAGGATACAAGAAAATATGAAAGCAAAAATACAGTGCAAGTTCTCCCTAAATCAGTTACAAAAAAGGAGACACATTGGCTCAAAGAGCAAACACATTTGTCAAAGGGGAATAACTTGATATAATATCTGAAACTTGGATCGCATCACCATAGATTTGACAAAAGCAATAAGAATCGTTGAGATAATCCTCTGAATAAATCCTCTAGCGATGAAAAACATAGGCATAAAAGAAAATAAGGGGTAACTCAGGATTTGTGCCCCAGCCTGATGGAAGGTACACACACTATGTAGATGGTTCGCATGTAATGTTTTATAGGGAGCTGAACAAAGAATTATGGACACCTCCCGGTATCACTGCGCGCCAATTGCGCAGGTGAAGATGATGTTTGAATTCCAAGAATTGAGGTTCATGCGGGCTGTTTCGATAATGAAAAATGGCAAATTTGAGCTAAATGCACTTGCTGCATTGAACTTTGCCCATACTAGCTGTAAAAATCACGAGCCAGGTGTTAACTGACGCCTCCTTACATGGCAATGAGCATGCTCAAGAGCAGCGCTAAGCAGCTGACAATGCTCACTGTGTTGGCGGATGCACTGTTTGGGAAGGTGGTAGATGTGCCAACCACAGTTGCGCCCCCCAGTTTGCAGCCTGTGTTGACTCCACAGGAGGCCATTGCTGTTTGTGTGCTGCTGGGATCAGCATTGGTGACAGTAGTCTCAACAGAGACGTCATGAGAATCCAAAAGCTTTCGTCCGTTGTTGATGAAGCTGACCCTCTCAATTGTAACTGTGGGGTTGCAACCGCATTCAGAACTCACTCTGCTGCTCACATCGCTGATGAAGCTGCTGCGGAAATTCAAATATGCATCAGTTCCGCCTGTGATCAGAAAGGTATTGAAAGAGTCTAGTTTAATCAATGCATAATATAAAGCTTTTTTGGCTGTGTTGTCTCGTTGCTCAAATTGGAAATTTTCAGAAACCTCAACCAGTGCACATATATTGCAACACTTGGTGTTGTCTTCTTGGTGCAGCTTGGCAAAGCTGTTCCCAATCAATGAGTGTCATGCCTCACCATTGTAATCCTCCTCAGTGAACCCAGGGTTGCTTAGCTCCACAACAACAGAGGCAGTACCGGTCTGTGCGTGTGTGTGCGTGTGAACACATGTTTGCACAGGGCAAAGTGATCGCTTAGATGATCCTAACTCTGCATATGTGCTTGGCAATGCATAATTGCTCAGCAGCACAGCAATGACAGCAGCTGTCAGACAGCCTAAGCAGGAAGCAGGCAGGGAGTGAATTCAGGCACAGCAATAGAATCTTTGATGAAGTCAGACAGCCCAGACACTAAGAACAGGTACAGCAGAGCAGACTGCCTGCAGGCAATTCCTGTAGCATTTAACTGGACCTAGAATTGCACAAACCTCTAAAGTCTCATCCTCATCATTTGAACCGCCGCCAGCGGGTCCATCCTCGCTGCCAGCAGGAGGTGGTGGGGATGGAGCAGGGCTGGGGGCAATTTTCTCTTGGAAGAGAACTCGGCGAATACCTGCCGAGATGCAGCATACAGTGTGGTGGGTAGTGGTCACTTGGAAAATTGGCTGGACCAGTACTCTTAAACCTTTTTTTCCCACATGAATTTGGATGAATGTAACAAAAACATCCTGGAGCAAGACCTGCTCCTGCCTTCAGAGAGGATGATGTGCCCAAAGGATCACTCACGAGCATTGTTTCGGTCAGTGAAGATAATGTTGCCCTGGATGTCCACTGCCATTCCAATTACGTTGTCCACTTGGCAATCTGTGTTAGAAAGAGGAAACATATCAGCCTGCTTGTAAGCCTGGTGCAGATGCTGGGAGAGAGGCCTCGAGGTCTCGAATGAAGCAGGTGATAGGTGCTTGGAGAACTTCGCCCTTGAAATGTACCTGTTCCATCCTGGTACCCTTCTGTGGCTTTATCCCCAGCCACGGTTGAAACATTGTAAGTGGGCAAGGAAGTGTCGATGGCTCTGATCACTCGATATTCCTGCAGGTGCATGTGTATGTGTGCGTGACACATGGCACAAAAGTCCAAAATTTCACTAACAAGCGGTGCCAATCATTTGTAAGCAGACATGGCAAACCCAGGCATGATTCGCAGAAATTGCATTTGTTTCAAAACAAGGAAAATAAGCAAGAAAAGAAAGAAAAATCACCGAGGCAGCAAAAATACTCCCCACTTCACTGAAGGAAAAGGGGATACCTAGGGCCGAGGCACTGTGAATTTCCTCCGCCAAGAAGAGAAGTAAAAAGTGGTTAATGGGGATCAGGAGGATTACTGGCAGTCGCCCGTGCCTGATCTTGTAGATGTAGAGGAGAGGAGAGCAAGCATGCACACGTGCTGCATCAGGGAAACGAGAGGACAACTTACCCCAGCATAGAGCATGGACGAGGTGTGATCGTACACAAGCGATTTTATCTGGCTGAACGCCGCTTCTCCAGGCATATGATCTTCAGTCCGTCCTGTTGTAAGAAACATTACTTCATGTCATTGTCATACTCTGCACTTTAGAAATGCTTTGCAAAAGAGCACCATTCGGATGAAGAACACAGGTACCAACAAAATGCACCTAAGCATCTTGTATACCTTTATCCCTGCGGGTTCTAACACGAAAACCATGCATGCTCACTCCTATTGACAATTAGCTTCTTCAATTTCAAACACAGCAGCTTTGCAAACAAATATAAGCCAGAATCAATCTTTCATCAGAGGCAAAGGAACGTGTTAGGAGAGCTTGTCTGGTCAGAGGCCACCAATAACAAATGACGAAGGGGATTTGTGCTTGCAATTAACTCTCCCCCCCGCAGTTAGGGAGCCTTTCCTAAATGCATGCAGCCTTCTGGCTAGCGTAAACCTATCTTTCTTTCCCCCCAGCAGTCAGACCTTCTGGAGCACAACGCACCTTGGCCATCAACAATTGAGTTGTCACCAGACTTTCCAGCAATTGTAGACACGTTACAGCCAGAACCATTGGCGTCGCATGAATCCATTGTGAGGCTATAGATTACACTTCCATCCCTCTCCTGCAAATAACGCGAAGCAAAGAATTGGAAAACAACAGCATCATGAGGTGGGTTTTCTTTCCAAATAAGAAAGAGGAGATGTTGCAGGTACTAGGACAACCCTTAGATGAAGCTTTAAAGCATATCAAATGGGCCAGCCTACCCACGCTTTTGAGTTTCAGTGAGCACAAGCAAGGCAGTAGTTGCATCAGCGTCTACTTGCATCAAATATGATACCCCGGACAGCCCCGGAGCAGCTTTTCCCTCTAAAACACAAACCTGCACTTACCGCAATGAACATGATCCTGTTGATAGGATCCAGGGCCAAAGACCATGGCTTTATGTTGTTTGAAGACAGCTCCGCAAGAGTGGACACAGTTCCATTTCGCAGCTTCCTGATTGCATTGTTGTTACTGCAGGCAAAGCCACGTTGTGTTGCAAGATAGGAATGAGAACCTGTCTGGTGAGGCAATAAAGGACTGATCCACCAACAGGAGCCTCACCCACCTGTCTGCTGCATACACTGCTCCATCGAGTTGTACCTGCATGAAGCAAAGAGGTGCATGGCATTCGTCATGCACTATTGCTGGGGGTTGAAGAATGAAAATGATTTTTATCAAAAGCAGGAAATTGCTTGCAGTCAGGGTCCCACATGGAATTGGACCTACCACTTGCTAGCTTGCTCGTTAGGAAACCTGTCCTTAATGCACACAGCCTTTTGGCTGGCATAGACTTTCCTTTTCTTGGACTTAGATCAGCATGTCATTGTGTGAGACTCGTGATGCTCTCTTTGGGGGTTGTTCATTTCCTAGTCACCAATTAAAGAGACATTCTTTATTGCTTGATGATTTAATTCATGTTTGGCTTACCAATGCCTGCGGACCGCCCTCTGAGTTGCTATCAGCAAATTTTGCATTCTGGGTTGCTTCTCCGTCTGCATAACCGGTGTCACCACTGTGAATATTGGCAGAGTGGCATGGCGTTCAGTCACACCAGATAAACACCCCATGTTGCAGGCAAGGGGAGCTTACGTCATAAGCTATGAGAGCATCCATGATTTAAGAACGAGACAAATGCGTGCGCGCACATGCACACACATGCATGTATGCACAGAAGCATACACATTGTCTTGGCCTAGACTAAGAAATCATCAGCTTACTTTCCCGCTGCTGTTGTGACCTCTCTGTTAGCCAGGTCCAACTTTTTGATCTGCGAAAAAGAAGGCATTAAGAAGTCAGATCAGCTTTGAACACACATCTAGCCTTAATATTTGCACCAGGCAGCATATATAGCTTTTTACTGCTTCCTCCGTTCCAATAATATGCTCTTACCCTTATGTTCATTGTGTCAGCAACGTACAGCGCATTTTCTTCAGGGGAGTAGGTCATGTATCTGGGGAGGTCATAGGCTGCCTGATCAAATGAGCCTACTGCGTTACCGTTGTTTCCGGGATCCCCTGTGCATGTAAATATAGTAGCAAAGCAGAATGTGAAATACCGCACATGAGCCTAATCATTTTGGCTTGATAGGTGCAGCCCAGCAGTCTTAGATTAGAAAGCACTTGATGCTGTCATTTACGTACAAATTGCAGGGGCACTAGCCTCGCTCATCATCCTGGCTTCTTCAGGTACCTGACAACTTCAACCTTGCAGAGGGTTGCATTCCCTCATATGAATTGTATTTAATTTTAGTATGCCTGTTAGGCGCTACAATGAAGTTTTTGATGAACAGGACCTGCCAAGTACTGAACACCATGCTTTCAAGAGCATGATCAAAGCGCATGACGAGCTGTGAACAGCTCACCTGAAACATAGGAGACTGTCATGGTGTCCCAGTCAAATTTCTCAATCACGTAGTGCATATCCCTGGGAGCAAGGGATATAAAAAGCACTTAAAGGTTGAACTTGAAAACTGGGTTGTGCTGTGAACGTGCATATTGAGTATCATGCAAACATATGTGTGAGTGCGCGCACATGCTTGCTCGCTTGCACTGCCTCCTTCCTCCTTCTTGCTCCCCTCGCATACCTCGTGTAGAAAATGGCATTCTCATTGGGCAGCTCAACGACTGACCAAAAGCCGCTTTTTGAATGAATAGCAGAGGCATTGTCGCCTTCCTGGCCCAAAATGGTTTCGCATCGTGGGTACTCAGTCTCAAGCAACTTCCTTTCTTGCGTGCCACCTGCATTGGATGTGAATCATGTCAAAGGTTTGCCTAAAATCTGAGTCACAATTATGGAACTGGCAGATATATTTGATATTACTAGATCTATTTGGTCTGGGCACCCTGTATGGGGAGTAGTGTTTCCAGCAAATATGAAAGAGCAAATACCACTGGTATGCAAATTACACAATATTCTTGGCATGAGCTGTTGGAGCCCTATCATACACTCCATGCTGTCCACTGTTGACTGTTAACCAAGTCACCAAGCAAACTCAACTTCTGAACTTGCAAGCTCATGCAGACCTAGAAGAAGCACAGGTGCGCAGTGACACAATTATGTATGCGCAGGACACATATTCTCTTCATTGCTCTCATCTGCTTAAGATCCGCGCATGTTCACTGTGAAGTTCTGATCCCCCCATTTGGAGGCCAGACCATCCGGCAGCAAGCAGTGCTCAAAACTCACCAAGATCAAAGCTCTGGTTTGTGGCACCTGAAGAAAAGGAAGTGCAGAAGAGTTGACGCTGCAGAACATCTAAGAAAGCTCACTGCGTGGTACTTGCACTGGGTTCACCTATGATGTATCCTGGTTGGAATTTTTTCCATCGTATCTTTGCAAGTGCGGCTTTAACCTGCTGAAGGCTCCCGTAACCGTACCTGCTCCCAGGATCGCCGAACAAAGCGCCAACCAAACACACGCAAACGAGGATCGCATCTTAAAAGATTTGAGCCTGCCTGCGTGAAAATGATTCTTTCGTGAGTGTGCCGCAGGTGGGAAGTACGCACAGGCCAACCTGGCAGGCGTGCAGCTCACCTTCACGGATTCAGAGGAAAATAAAAATAATTTGCGACAAGGATTGTGTTTTCTGAAGAATTTTATTGACTTCTTCCGGAAGCTGTCGGAGTGAACCTAGGATGAAGGCTGGGATGAAGGTGTTGAATTTTGTCCTTACTCAGGTTTCACCGTCACAATGTGTGACACACACATGTACTTTCACACACACACACACGCACACACACACACACGCACACACACACACACACACACACACACACACACACACACACACACACACACACACACACACACACACACACACACACACACACACACACACACACACACACACACACACACACACACACACACACACACACACACACACACACACACACACACACACACACACACACACACACACACACACACACACACACACACACACACACACACACACACACACACACACACACACACACGCGCGCGCGCGCGCGTACACACAACACACACGCACACATGTGCGTGCGCACACACATATATATACACATACACAAACACGCATGCGCACAGACGCACGCACACGCACACACACACACGCACACGCACACGCATGCACACACACACACATACACGCACACGCACACGCATGCACATACACACATACACACAGACACGAACACACACACACACATACACGCCCACACAAACATGCACACGCACACGCGCACACACACACACACGCGCGCACACACACACACACACACACACACACACACACACACACACACACACACACACACACACGTACTCACACACGTACTCACACACACGCACGCACACACGCTCGCGCGAATGAATTTGTGCATGCAAACATATGAGCATGGACTGTTAAGTGCCATGCTCCTGACTGAATGAGCTTGTCTGCTTTTGAGAATGGACATGAAATTGTGAAAGGATCTTATGAAGTTGTGCAAATGGATGCTCAAGCTTCAAGTTGATGTCAAAGAATACATTTTGGCCAGGACGCTTTGAACTGTTTCAGACTGCTAAAAGTTTGGGTGCCTGTGTGCTTGTAGAGCAATTCATAGCTTTCCATCTGCTCTCTATGTTTATTGCATCTCCATAATATAAACCACGTAATCTACAACTGTGGCAATTATGTTCATCACACCTACACTTATTTTCATCACACCTGGATGCGCCTACAATAAAACCGGGGTGCGAGTGCCGGACAGAGCAACCTGAAACCTCTTAAGCTGCTGAGCGGGGCTGTTTTTTGCAACTTAATTAAAAGAAACACAGATCCAAGGTTCTGATTGCAACACAGGACGAAGCGCTTGAAACCCTAAAGCCTCCTCCTTTATATAGGCGCACCTATACTGAAACAGGAGTGTATGTTCGCTGTTGGAAGCAGCACATATTTTTCAGCTGCACACAGGGTGCTCATGTGGGAATGAAGCAAGTCCTCATTTCTCCCTGTGCGAAGTCAGGAGACTGTTGCAAATAATGCAACCTGGTGGCTAGCAAAGGCACTCTGGCAGACAAGCCCTGAGGGCAATACGAACACTTTCTTTCACTGAAAGTTGCAGAAGTGCTGTTGCTGAGTGTGGATGTGTTCAAGCTCGGACACTCTTTCCCTGCGAGTTTGAGATTTGGGGCAGATTAAAGGAACATCTCCCAATCTAGTGAGGAATCTCCAGGAGGTCATTAATCAGCCAATAATAAAATTAATGTGTGCCTCCTTCTTCTTGACTAGCGCAGGGAGTATTCTTACTGCCTACCTAGTTTTCCTAAAACATGAAGCACGTCTCAGAAGGTCCACTAACCTGTTATGCCCTCTCCCAGACTGTCACCAATTAGACAGTGCACTCCACATGCTCCCAAGCTGCCAAATTCATATCATCTCCAGCATGAAAACTGAACGCCACAATGTTTCTGGAAGAATGATCATCAAAGCTCTGAGCAAAAGCCCGTGGGGAGCAGGCTTGGTTAACATGGACATAGGGAGTGGTGATAGGTTGGCGCAGCACAACCTCCAAATCCCTGCACATGCATCAATCAGAATTATACCCCCTTACCTCTTTCCACGAATGTTTCCTAAGTGGTCTAGGCTCAAAAATCCGAGCCGTCCCGAATCAGGCCTCCTAATGCTATATTGATTACCCCTTCCCGGAAGTCGGCATGGTGGAGAAGGTGTTCAGAGGTGGAGTGTCTCAGCATGGGTCTGCATAACTCTGTGCTCACCTCCCAACCTCAATTGACTCCCATAGAGAAGGGGGGGGGGGGCATGCTGAGATGTTGGACAGCATGCTTAGGGCTCAGGGGTGGGTCTTGAGCTTCCTGGACAGGGCCTGCCTGACAGTCGTGTTGTAGATACCATGGTGGGGGCCAACTTGCTGGGGCAGACTTCTGTGTTTGTTCTTTCTCTTAATATGTATGGTGGGGCCCTGCCTTTCAGGACAGGTGACCTTTCCTTAATGCGCGCAGCCCACTTCCTTTTCTTCTTCCTCCTGCTCATGCCATGTTTTACGCAGAAAGCGTGCCACCCCACAAGGTCCAATACAGCTACCCGCGTCAGACGGGTAGCCTCATCTACTGAGTGCAAACCAGCGACAGATACACTTGATAGAAATCACATATTGTGAAGATACAGGGCCTGGGCAACAGTAGGAGGCGGTACAGCGGCAACATGCAGATATATGCAAGGAATTTAGTGGGAAAGCTGTGATGTTACATGCCATCCTTTTGGATGTTGGTGGGATTTGTTTTACTGAGCATACCCATAAAACAGCTGGGCCTAGACCACCAACATGCTCGCAAAGTTCATGCCCATTCTGTTAAGTATGCCAATAAGCTTTGTACCATTAGCGCGCTATTGAAGAAAATAACACTCCTCACAGCCAGGTTCTGGACCCAGGTGCTTCCAGGAACCCTCCAGATCCCCTCTATCACTTTCTGTTTTGGAGCTTTGTGGTGGCGGGCCCGGGGACTCACGGCTACTTTGACCAGTGTGTCTTCTTCTCCTTCATTGATGTGGGAAGTGTTTCCTCTGCCTTACATAGTCTTCGTTTTTTCCCTCTTTACTTAAGTAGAAAGAAAGAAAAAAGTCTACGCAAGCCAAAGGCCGCATGCATTAAGGAAAAGCTAAAGTAGTACTTATGCCCAGAAAAAACTACGTAGGCAGTGAGGACATATTGATGTCCCCAAGAAAAAAAGAAAAAGAAAAACTACGCAGGCAGAGGAAACTCTCCCTACATCAATTAAGGAAAAGGAGACACATTGGCTCAAAAGAGCCGTGAGTCCCCTCCACCACGAAGACTATAAAAAGAATATCCTAATGGGGATCTGGAGGGTTATTGGAAGCACCCGGCTCCATAACCTGGCTGCAAGAAGTATTCTTGTTTTCAGTAGCACGCCTAGTGGTAACAAGCCTGTTGGCATACATGACAGAATGGGCATGAAGTTTGCGAGCGAGTTTATTGGCGCGTTGGTGGTCAAGTCCCAGTTGTTTAAACTGGTTAAGGGTGTGCTCAGTGTAGCAGGTCCCACCAACACCCAAAAGGATGGTGTGGAGAATCACAACTTTTGCATCAATGAGTTTGCAGAGGTCTGCATGCTGCCGCTGTGCCGCCTCCAACTGTTGTCCAGGCCTCGTGTCTTCACAGTACTTGATTTCGATCAAGTGCATATGCCGCTGGTTTACATTCAGTTGGTGGGGTTGCCTCACGCGGTTGGCTGTTGAGGTCCTCAGTGTGGGGTTGTGTCTGCTGCGTAATGTATGATGGTGTGAGCAGGAGGTAGAAGGAGAAGAAGTGGGTTTGGCTTTATAGGGAGTAATCAATATAGCATCAGGACGGCTGGAGTTGAGTCTAGATCTATTAGAAAAAAATTATTGGAAAGAGGTAAGGGGGTATAATTCTGTTTGATGCATGTGCAGGGATCTGAAGGTTGTGCTGCGCCAACTTATCATCACTCCCTATGTCCATGTTAACTAAACCTGCTCCCCAAGGGCTTTTGCTAAGAGCTTTGATGATCATTCTTCCAGCAACATTGTGGCGTTCGGTTTTCATACTGGAGATGATATGATTTTGGCAGCCTGAAAGCATGTGGAGTGCGCTGTCTAATTGATGACAGCCTGGGAGAGGGCATAACAGGTTAGTGGACCTTTTGAAGCGAACCGCATGTTTTTGGTTATATAGGGTGCCAGTGCGATATTGTAAAATGGTGCGCTTCATGGGTGTGGATGTACAGGACATGTTCCTAAAGGCATAGCTGATTGTCTTATCTGCATGTGGTAACAAACTCTGATAATATGAGTAGTAGCCTGTTTTGGAGTTGGCATATCCAAGTCTGTGTTTTGTATGCATATGAGATTTGAGAGCGTTTTGAAGATTGGGTAGGTAGGTTGTTTTAGGATTGGGTGTAGGAGCTGTGGATGTGCCAGCATTGTGTTCTCTTTTTTCCTCCTTGGCTAACCAGAATAAATGAGAAAAAAGGATTTCCGCCAGGGCCTGCGCTAGGGATCCCAGTATCAGCCACATTATTATTGGCTTGGCTTGCTTGGTTTTTTGCATTAGCATCTGCACATTCATTACCAGCAAAGCCAGCATGAGATTTTACTTTGTGAATACAAATTTTGCTTTGCGAGTTGCTAATGAGGGTAGATATGGATTTTAGGACGTCCCCTTGAATATGTTGTTTGTGCTTCTCTGGGTAAATAAGTTGTTTACGTATTTGATGGAGAGAGGTGAGACTGTCTGAAGCAATGTGAGAATAAGAGTGCGTGATGGCAGCAGCAATTGCTGCTAATTCAGCTCGACATATGGTGTTGGTAATTCCAGCACCGTTAGGCTCGACAAAACTTCTGCTGTCGGTGAGAGGGCAGTAGACTCCTGCTCCAATTTCTTGTATGCCATTCTGGATTTGACAACTACCATCAGTGTAAGCCCACGTCCTCCAGTCAGGGACTTTGAGCTTGAGGGTTGGACTAGATTGGTTAGGAACAAAAAGTTCTTCCTGATTACTTATATGTGGATAGGTGGACTTTCTAGATGTTTCTTGTTTGTCAGAGGGGAGGCGTTGGCATTTATTGAATCCAGGCATATCAGCATTGTATTGAGAGTAAAATGGTTGCCTACACTGCGCAGCTTCCAGTTAATTTCTGGTACAGCCGAAGCCAGGTCTTGTAGCCAAGCTGGGTTATGATTGTTTAAATGAATCCTTGCAGCTGTGTTCCATACTGCAATAATTTGTAGGTCCCAGGTGTGCTGAGAAAGGGGTATTTCCTGGTTGATGGAGGATTGTGGATCGTTGTAGCAAAGGTTGGTACGAGCGATGGTTCCAAGTTCACAACAGAGATGTGGATAGGCAGTGATGAGTTTGGAATAGGGGTTAGTTACCATGTGTTGTCCCCATACAGGGAGGAACATGAAAGTATCAGTGGCCTCTGTGTCGAGAATGGCAGAGTAGATAGCATGGCGTAAGGCCTGAGTCATAGCTTCCTCGGTATAAATGGGATGGCAGACAGAAAAACCGGAATATCTGGATGAGAGGGAGTTATGGTGGGCACCAAAGAGAGTGTCTCGGGGGTCAGTGCTCCAGTAATGTTGGTATTGTGGGTTGTAATCCAGCGGGGAGGCCATTTTCTCTTGAGTGACCAGGGCCCATTCTTGGAGGGCAGTGTGGATGTGGGTTGGCAGGGCCCGCGAGAAGGAGTCTTTGAGCTTTTTGCTAGCGTGCTTGTTTTCTAGCATAGTCTTGCGAGCAAGGAGCCCCTGCAGCTCAGATGCAAAGCTAGAAGGAGTAGATATTATGGCTTCATGCAAGCCTGCAAGCTTGGCCCTATAGAAAGCCTTGTAAAAAATTTGAAATCGGCTAGGGGTTATCATCCCAACACATTTACCTCGTGTGTTGTAAATGCATGCCATGTATGCTTTGTAAATTTCTGGGAGGAGAAGGGGAGGTGGAGCACGAGGGTTGGGGCTGTGTGATTCAGTGTCTAGTGATGTTTGATTAGGGTTTTGTTTTACTTTGTACTTGACAAGGTCAGTGTCATAAAGCCAAAATTCACTGCAACCAGTGGGTTCAATGTCTACTTGTGGGTTGGTGGGGTGTATGTCTAAGGTAACTTTATTGCGTAGTTCTGTGTCTATTTTTTTGCCTCCAAGTATTAATAGTGTGAGGCTTTTCAAAGCCTTGTCTTTCAAGGTTAGAAAGGGCAGAGTCTGCTGTGGGTCGGGAAAGGTCTGGTTCACTCTGCTTGGCTTCAAATTCAAGCAAACGCTGTTGGAATTTAGGCCAGGTCTCTTTAGTTTCCTCAGGCTCCCAGGAGGGCATCCAAGTGACCTTTGTGAGCTCTTCTCTAGACTGACATTCTCTGTCGATTTTCTGTGCATTGTTAAGGCCTGCACAGGCGGGACAAGCCCATGTGTTAGCTGCATCTATCTCTTGTCTTTGCCCATCATTATAGCAACCAAGTTCTTTCATGCATTTCCAGTTGTACGTTTGTTGGCAAACATCACAGATATACATATCAAGGTAAGGAGGTTCAGAGTTAATAGGTTCATAGCCACCATGGTAATTGCATATTTGGCAGCATGCACATCCAGTATCAGTGCGAGCAGCAGTTGAGGTAGTCGCAGGCTGAAGGCCAGCTTTCTTGAAGAAAGGCAGGGCCCACTTCTCAATAATCATTGGGGAAAAATAGGTGTGGTATTGCACTTGGTGAATGAGGCTTCTCCTTCCGTCTTTTTATTAACCGTGCAGTTTCTCCAACCATCTATATGGGTCATGTCAAAATCATGGTTATAAATAGCATTGATGGCATGTCTAGCTCTTTTTGCTTTTGTAAGCTTCTGGACTGAGGTTTTCTTATAATCCCAGATCTCAGAGGCTTGGCATAGCGAGCTGAGGGGGTTGATGACAGGAGGGGTGAGCTCTTTCTCTATGTAAAGTAACTTTTTCTTCTTGTTTTTGTGGTTATTCATTTGTGTATCTAGGCTGTGTGGAGTGTTTGGACAGGTAGGAGGACGTATTGATGTCCCCAATAGGCCTTTTCAAAAACAAAAGAGTATGAGTTATGATGCGAGGTCAAAGAACTTCTTTGAAAGTAAGGAGGGGCAGAAGCAAAGAGAAAAGAGTAAGCAAGGGAAGCAGGGGCAATGTTCAAGAGCGGAGCTCAAAAGCTATGTTTCTATCACCATTACTGCCTGTGCTCATCTCAATGAAGATGAAAAACTCAATTGAAAATCAAACTCACTCAGCAAAGAACTTGTGCGCATTGCTTGGGAGCCAAACTGGGAGCCAGGAGACACCAAAGAAACAAGGCCAACTTTCCTCCAGCGCATTGCCAAATTTGAGACTCACAAGGATGAGCCGAACGTCTCCATACCTGCTGCTGACCTTGCATCAGATAACCTAGAAAGACAAGGATTTGGCAGAGAAGACAGGAACAAAACATGGAAACAAAAACTAGACACAGAACTCCGCAACAAGGTCACCTTCAATGTCAACCCCACAAACCCACAAGCAGACATTACGGGGACTGGATGTTGCGAGTTTTGAATTACAACTTGAAGCGTTGACTTTTGAATAACAACTTGAAGCGTTGACCTCGTTAGACCAAAGCCCAGTAACACAACAGATCCCCACCCCAGAACAGAGGCCACTAAATCCCCTTCCACACCTTCCATACCACCCCTGGTACTACCGGAGATCAACTCCCTACAGGTGGCATGCATCTACGGCACAGATGGCAAATGTCAAGGGATGCTCACCCCAGACTGCATTAATATCCTCCGAAACGCATTTGACAGAGCCAAGCAAAGTGGGATACATGACACGATCCAGCCCCCATCTCAAAGTTTTGCCTCTGAGCTCCTGGGCCTCTTCTCGCGTTCTATCTTGAACAGCAGCAAATACCAAAGTAAAAAAATCAAAGACTCCACATGCCCATCCTACCTGACCATGTCCACTTAGCTCTCCAGATTGGGCATTAGTGACCCAGGAAAAAATGGCCTCACCCTTAGAACATAACCCCAAATACATCCACTACTAGAGCGGACAACCTCAAGACAGGATCTTTGGAGCTGTCCACAATGCTTTGTCATCCAAATTCATGCTTTTCGTCATGCCATCCTATCTATGACGACCATGTAGTGCACCTCACCCTGAAACATGCCATTTACTCTCCAATACTACAAACTGATGCAACAGCAACCTTCATGTTCCTGCCAAGCTGGGGAGGTCCAGTGAGCACCAATCCGTACTCCAAACTTCTTAATTCTTACTCACCTTTGTTGCACATTGGGAACCATACCCGCAGCAGCTCTCAACCATGCTACTCCCCACTTCTGGGTCAGTAAGGAATTCATGCTTCCCCGCCACTCCTGGAGCCTACAAATTATCGCTGTCTGGAATACTGCAGCAAGAATCCCTCTAAATGAGAACAACCCAACTTGGCTCACTGATATAGCATGACAAATCCCTGAAGCACGCTGGTGGAAAACAACCATCAGCAATGCACCAGTTCTCAACCCCAGACACCCAGGCATTGAGACTGGTTTCAAACAAGTTGGAAAACCACCCTCTGACCAACAACACACCCCTAAGAACATTGTCCAAAGCCAACAATCCCTCTTACTGCCTACCGCATCTAGTCCAAACCTGGTCCGAAAAGTCCAGAATTCAATTCTCCAAGTTGGAAAGAGTGGTCATACACAGATGGTAGCTGCCAAACACACCTCGGAAGACAAGTAAAAAGAGCAGGAGTCTACCACCCTGACAATGATAGTCCCAATTATGTCCAACCAAACGGAGCGGGGATCACCAATACAATTGTAAGGGCTGAACTAGCAGCAATAGCATCTGCCATTCTCCAGGGCCACTCCCACATCGTTACTGGTAGCCTTTCTTCACTCCTCTGAATCAGAAAGCAAACACTGTGTCCGGAGCTTCATCGCCAGTACGTCCAAGGCCATATCCGAGGAGTCCTTGAAATAATCATACAGATTGTGCGCAATTCACTTACCCCTATTTATCTCTACAAGGTTAAATCTCACGCTGAAATTGCGGGTAACGAATGTGCAGATGCCATTGCCAAACACCAGTCTATTCAGGGTGATGACACCCCTGCAGACACAACCTTCCCCTGTGTCAACCTTGAAGGCAACCCTTTCCATGACACCATCTGGCTTTCCTTAGAAGGAGCTGCCCGCTCCCAGGCAAGCACATCAGAACGCCCCGACTCGCCTGACCCAAAATTTAAACACTTTTCCAACCTTCATGATGCTCTGAGGACGCACATGCATTCAACACACAGACTTGGAAATGCTAACACAGAGACAGGATACTACTCTTACTACCAAAGCCTACTTCCTACAGTCCATAAGAAGGTTGGCAATGCCTTCTGGACCATGCCAAAACTTCCTTTTAAAATGAAACGAAACGTTTTCAACTACCGCACAGGTACCCTCTTCAATCAAAAGCATGCAGTGCGCTTTATCATGTCCACCGGCCTACAATGTCCCCTCTGTGGGGAGCCAGACACTGCCCTTCACATTCTTTAAGGATGTAAACGCTCCACCATATAAAATATGGTAACCGAGCACCACAATATTGCCAGCAGAATCCTCCTTAAAGGTGTCAGCAAAGGCCCTCTTGGGGCAGGCCTTGCCTCCATGGACATTGGCAGCGCAGATCGTCTTGCTTTACAGAACCTGCAGATCCCTGAACACCCAACAAACATAACCCTTCCCAAATTCATTTTCCCTTGTCGTTTTCCTGACAAACAAAGGCTCACTTCTAGTCGCCCTGATGCAATTTCAGTTGTTCCAATGAAAAGAGTGCCAAGGACCAATTCCAGGTATCCATTGAGAAGTAGAGGGGGGCGCGGGGGGAACAGGGAGCACTTAGCGCCAGCCACAGCCACTCCACCTGCTTCCAAGGTCCGTCATCCTAGTCAGCTCCTTCCAGAACAGAGGCACGTCCATCTTGTGGAGGTCGAATACTGTGAAGACACCAGGCCCAAGAATCAGCTGGAGGTCTCCATGCAACAGCACCGTGACCTCTGCCGCGATCTCTCTCAAGGGCCTCAGCTCAAGTCACCCTCCATACCCTTCTGTTAGGTGTGGGTGGAGTCGTCTACACCCCTCACACTTTGGAGCCTCTTCAAGAGCTTGGTCTTGACACTCATACAGCCACCAGGCTTGCTCTGAAGCTTCATGCCCATTCAGTCCAGTACGCTTATAAGCTTTCTAGCACCAGACGTGCTCTTGAGAAGGCTCAATTCTCGTCACCAAGATCAGGCATGGGCTACTGCTAGTAACCCTCCTGATCGTCATTTCTTTTTGTTTCTCTTTGTGAAAGGGATACACGTTGCCTCGACCCTAGGTATCCTCTTTTCCTTAATTGATGTGGGGAGTGTTCTCACTGCCTGCGTAGTTTTTCTTTTTTTCTATCACCAGCAGTGGAGAGCAGGAGAAGGAGAGTCCGGACGTCCGGGAGCATGGAAGACAACCCCCCAGATCCCCACTAACTCTGTTTCTGGCTTTCTCCTAGGCTAGCTATGTCGAGTTTAGGTTTGAAGGCCCTTTGGTGAGACCCTTGCGAGCTTGCTAGCTAGGGAGCCTTTCCTTAATGCACGCAGCCTTTTGGCTAGCGTAGCATTTCTTTTCTATCATCATCTGAAGGCATACAAAGGTGGTCCAAGGGGATCAAGTTGGCCCAAGGAGCCAACCACCCCTGGCAAGCCTGGTACTCCTGCAACCCTCTTTCATCTTTTTCTCCTCCTTTTTCTTAGCTTTGCAGGTCCAGACTCGAGAGCCCTTGTATGAGACCCTTCCTACCTTGCTAGCCGTGTCTATTTTAGGTTTGAGGGCCCTTCGGTGAGACCTTTGCTAGTTTGCTCCATGGGGAACCTTTTCTTCATGCACGCGGCTTTCCGGCTGGTGTACACTTTTCTTTTCAGTTTTTTTTTCTTTGTGGGAAAGTGCAGCTAATTAACCCTTTTCCTCTTCCTAGAGAATTTAGGCAGACCTTCTTAACTCACTTCTTGGCTTTTTCCAACCTCAACATACTGGAGCAGCTCGATCGTTTGCAACACGCGTTTATACTTTCCCTGCAGCAATTTTAACTTAACAACTGCATCAGAAGAACAAAAAATAAGTACATGGTCTGTACAGCTGCCTTCGTGCATGTCACCCTAAAAGGCTTTAAATATTCTGCGCGAGATGAAGGCCGTGCAAGCCATCAACCAGGCCTTAAAACAGCTATAGATACGAAAAATAGAAGCAAGTCTTGTGTGCGCTGCCTGCACACCCATGACTATTGGCTTCAACAACACATGATAAGGCATGAAAACACAACCACTGTCTTAGGAGAGTCATGCCCTAACCGCCAAGGCTTGAAGTTCATAAATACATGCTTGTTCCTCATTGGAAGGCAGTGGTAAACGCCTCCACACAGCCAAACGGCTATTACTTTAGGCAAAGCGTGTGGCAGAGCACACACTCCAACATGCAGATTTGACTTGCATGCAAAGAGTGGTTTACACTGTAAATTACAGCCAATGTGTTTTTCATGACGTTTCCTGCTGGGATGCTCTAAAATACACCCTTTCAGGAAGCAGATATTTGCAGGCAAGATAATTTAAAAACTGCAGATCGCATAAACGATTGCAATTGGTATGCGAATGAACAACACCAAACCTGCAACATAAAGCAATAAGTTAGATTTCACGAGATCAACCTGCCAATGGCGCGGCACTTGCTCTGCTTCTGAGCTATAGTTGGCAGCTTCCCCTCAACTCAAACGAATCGATCCGTCAGCAAAGAATGCGTTCTTTCCACTGTCCAAAGCGTTTGGCAAAGGCTGCACAAAGCTTGCTACTTTCCTTCCCCTTGCCCCTGTTCAAGGAGCTCATTGCCCCCATCTCACCCAATTATCAACGTAAGCCCTTCAAGTCCAAGTGTCCTTTGCTCCTCTCTCTGTCGCTGTGGTGGCTTACAGAGGAGACCAGCTGGCGCAGCACGCTGGCGGCTCACAGAGGGTAACTGGTGCAGCACCAGCCCCATCCTCAGCCACAAGCATTCAGCCAACACAGAGCCCAGCACACCTTTTGGTTTTCACAACTCGTTGTGCTCCTCGCGCCGCCGCTGGCGGCTCACAGAGGGTGGCTGGCGCAGCACCAGCCTCCCCCTCAGCCACATGTGGTCAGTCGACACAGAGCCCAGCAAGTCGTCTGCAGAGGCTGCAGCAGCAGCGGCAGCGCGGCCCAGGAGCGCCTCGCGTTCGCTGGCCTGCACGCACAGGTTTTTGGCAGCCATGTACATGCTCACACTTTGAGGCAGGAAACATCTCTGGATTTACGGCGAGTCACAAAGGCTGTGTGCTTTTTATATGTCATGTCGCAGCCCAGCAGCACCTCGCATCTGCTGGTCTGCACGCGCGAATTTCTGGCAGGCGTGTGCATGTGCAACTTTGAAGAAGGAGAAACATCTGGATTTGCGGAGAGTCACAAAGTCTTTGTGCTAATGAGTCATGACACACTGACGACTCATGCCTGCCAACATGTTTACGATTATGTGTTTATGTGCCTGCGTGCGCTCGTGCACACGTGTGTGTGTGTGTGTGTGTGTGTGTGTGTGTGTGTGTGTGTGCATGTGTGCGCGCATGTTTTTGTTGCGTGTTTTTGTTGCATGTGTGTGTGTGTGTGCGCGCGCGCGCACATGCTCTGTGTGTGTGTGTGTGTGTGTGTGTGTGTGTGTGTGCGCGTGTGTGCGCACATGCTCTGCATACGCACGCGAAAACTGCAGGACAGTGGGCAGCGCTTTTTGAGCTTGGTGGCAAGCCACTCCTTGTAAACTGCAAAGCTTCTAACCTGTGGTCCTTTCTTGCTGGCCACGCACTGCACCCTGCAGCCCATTCTTGCTACCTGCTTGTGGGACAAAGAATCAGCTATCCAACACACTTTCCAGGTCCTGGAGCAGTGCAGGGGTGGCAGAGATATGGTCAGGAAACGCTAAGTGAGACAGTTTGACTAAGAAAGGGGTGGGCTGTTCGTGGGGGCACCCAATCCCATAAATATAAATATTGTATTGTATAAGTATAAATTGCAATTTTCCTGCCAAAAAGCTGATACAAACGGCATATTAATATGGAATTGACCAACCAAATTCAACCTTCATCCTTCAGCCCATGCAGTGCATGAACACTCGCCACCGCCCCCATGAACACCCCTCACCCTTCATCCCTCCTGCCCATGCATTGCATACCCCCTTCTCCCTCACTTATACCTCTAATCACTGCTGTTTTTGTGTGGGATTGGCTAAAACAGCTGAATCTATGTGTCTTGCAAGGCCGAACGTGGGCACATATGAAGCGCTTGTGCATGCCCTGTCTTCTCTACAGCGTTGCTACCACTACAAATAATACCTGCTACACCTCCACAACCTGCTTCTACAAGTGCTGCTCCAGCTCACTGAATGGCAGCCTCCTATGCTTACTCCTTTCATTTATGCTTTTGCTTACATGAACGGCAATCTCTCATGCATACCTCCCTTTCTTCTACTCCTGCACCTGCTTCTACAAATACTACTTTTGCTCACATGAATGGCGGCTTCTCGTGCATTGTGCTGCTGCTGCTGCCAGAGGGCATGCTCCCCCTCCTCCTCGCAGTAGCGGCGAGGAGTACGGCGTGCAAAGCGGCTCCGGGGGGTGCGTGTGACCGTGCCTGCATGCATCAGAGGGCACATAACATAAGTGTGTCCGCGTGACTGAGCTTGAGGACATTGAACACCATGTGTAACAAGTGTGCGTGTGACTGTGCCTGCATGCATCAGAGGGCACATATCAAAAGTGGGTCTGCGGACACAAGGCACGAGGACATAAGACAACATGTGTAACAAGTGTATGTATGTATGCGTGCGTGTGTGACCATGCCTGCATGCACCGGAGAGCACATACCGAGTATGTGCGCATCACTGAGCCCAAGTGCATTAGACATATCGTCTAACAAGCGTGCATCACGGTTTTACAGGGTCACAGTCAATCTGAGCGCAGGACCGTTATTGTGAACCGAAGGAATTGAAAAAATGAGCTGAATGAGTAGAATGCGAGCACTCCACATGGTGTTTGACAAGTGTGTGCATCTGGGTGTGCCTGCATGCATGCAATAGCACATACCCAGAGTGCGCGTGACTCAGCCTGCATGCATAAATAGCGCGCACCACACAGTGTGCGCATGACTGAGCCTGCGAGTATCAGGTGATCTAAGAGAGAGGGAACAGCAACAGCACCAGTACAACAGCGGCATCATTATACAGCACCTGTGACATGAGCGTCAAATTTTGGAGTGAGGTCCATGCAAGGCTGCATGAACTACTTGGGACCTGTCACAGGTGACAGGCATGACAGCCGGAGCTCACAGTGGTAGCGAAGGTATAATCCTGTCAGCTGTGCGAGCCTCTCACTGCAGCCACCTTGGACCCTCACTTTCCTGCCAAAACCAGCATAACCCCAGGATCCAGACCAGCATGCAGCCATGGCTGTGCACCTGTTACCCCTTCCTTCCTTGCTTCTGGCTCGGACCCAATGGCATCTCCATCACAGTATGTCCTATGTCCTTGCCTGATGTAAACAAACAAGCAAGGTCTCCGACGAGCACATCAGTGCAGTGAACATGTACATGCAAAAACGTCACACACACACACCTGGTGTGGTTTCGGCTGTTTGATGCAGAGCCTGTGCCCTGGCTGCCCCATCCCTCAGCCGCAGCACCCTGCCCATGCCTCCTCCTGTCTGCCCAGCTCCAGCAAGTCCATCATCACCACCATCCCCTGCTTCTTCGTGCTCGCTTCCCAAGCCCATGGCCACGACCACTGCCGCTGCAGAGTGGAGAGCTGCGTCGGTGGCAGAGCTCAAATGCGGCCGCGCAGTGGATCCCATGTACACCACGCATTCGCATGCCTGGACAGCTGCGCCCCACAACAGCCTACCCCCCGCCAACCCTGCCTGTGCCATGCTGCCTGCAGCTGCCTGCAGCTGCGGCCCTGCTGTGCGCGCAGCTTCCACGCAGCTTCCGGCGGCTCCTCGCAGCCTCCCCCGTGCGCTGCGCCATGCCGCCGCGCACTTTTTGCTGAGCTTCAACACGTGCCGTGCAGTGAGGCCTGCTGCAGTACCCAGAGCTGCCGCCACGCGCACTGCGACCGGCTGCAGCTGTGCAGCGTGCACGCTGGCGTGGCGTGGCCACGACGTACAGGCGGTGCGCGCGCGCCAGCTGTGCTGTTGAGCAAGCGCTGGCATGGAGCACATGTGACGTGCCAGGCAGGCAACCGCAGCCCCCAGCCCATGCGCAGCTGCATGTACGCGCCCGTGCAGCTGGTGTGCCGTGCAGGTGGATGCGAGCGCAGTGGCGCCTGCACACAATGCGTCTGCGGTTGCCCTGTAGAGCGCACACGCCGCCACGCCAGCCAAGCGCGCAGCGAGCCAGGCCGCGCGCGCGGTGTGCTGCAGGGAGGGCAGCATGCGGGTGCTGGAGATGCCAGCATGGCCTGCTTGAATGAACATGCAGGCGGCAGTGGAGGCGGCAGCTACGAGGCACGCCACCACTGCTACATGGAGCCCTCGCCCCTTGGAGGCAACAGTGCTGGTTTGCTGGGTTGCACCGCTGCCATCCAACTGGGCTTGCTGTTGCTGCTGCTGCTGGGACTCCAAGACTCCAGTGGAGAGAGTGGGGCCAGAGGTGAAGTCCTGGTTAGCAGGCTGAGCGGCCAATCCAGGAGCAGCTGTGGCGGCCTCTGTGGAGGAGGGGGCTGCCAGAGGCGAGGTGGATGTATGGGACTGTTGATGCACAGGGACGGGGGTGTGGGAGGTGGCAGGCGTCTGGTTGTCCTGCTGATCAGAGAGCACCTGGCCTGGACCACCACCTGCGCTGCCTACTGAGCCAAGGACAGCACCACTGATCATCGGACCGCCACCCACGCTACCTGCTGGGTCAGAGGCAGCACCATCTCTCATCTCCACTGCCAGGCTTGCTGCTGGCTCTCCAACAACTGCCAGGCTTTGTGCGTCAGTCGTTATCAGGCTCGGTGCATCAGTCGCTGCCAGGCTTTGTGCGTCAGCTCCTGCCAGGCTTTGTGTACCAGTCTTTGCTGTCGCAGGGTCCCACAGTGCCGGCTGACTGCTGGGCGCCTCTGCTCCTGCCAAAGCTGCCAGAACAGGACCTCCTGCCAGGGCTGCCTCTGTCGCCTTTCCTCGCTCAGCTGCCACCCCCTTTTCTGCTGCTGCTACCACATTGTCCGCTTCTGCCAAAGCCGCCAGATCGGGACCTTCCACCAGCGCTGCCTCTGTCGTCGTTCCTTGCTCTGCCGCTGCTGCTGCTGCTTTGCCTGTTGCTGCTGCTAATGTCACATTGTCACTGACAGCTGCTGTTTTGTCCATCCTCTCGGCAGGCTCCGTCTCATGTCCGTCCCTTGCTGCAAGCCTTCCTTGCACCACCAAAGCAGCACTTGCATTCACCAATGCTGGCGTACTCCCCAAATGCGCAACTGCTCCCTCAGCGAGGGCCTGAACCACATCCCCCTGCTGAGCGCCTATGGGTGACGCGGGCTGTGCAGCTAGGAGTGATGCTGGCTCTGCAGCCAGGGGCGACACAGGCTCTGCAGCTGTAGGTGATGTTGCCCCTGCACTTGCCCCTGCTGCATCCTCAGTACAAGCAGCAGCGTCCATCTTTGCTGCTGCATCCTCAGTACAGGCAGCAGCGTCCATCTTTGCTGCTGCACCAGCACCAGGAGCAGTGTCCTCTGGAGCTCCTCTCACAGGCACCTGCTCCTGTTTTCCGCCTTGCTCCCCACGCATTGGCTGTGTGAAAGCGGTATGGTGGGCCTGCGACACTCTGTTTCGGGCGGCAGCCCAACACGCCTGCAGCAGCAGCAGCAGAAGAAACAGCATCTTGGAGCGAGCGCTTGCAGGTTGTGGACACCTTAGACGTGTGCAGCTGCAGGTGAACAAGCGCGATGGTGTCGAGCTACAAAAGAGGTGGCGTTTTGTGGGCAGTGAAGGTGACAGGGACCA
Source organism: Dunaliella primolecta (assembly GCA_914767535.2). Lineage (NCBI taxonomy): Eukaryota > Viridiplantae > Chlorophyta > Chlorophyceae > Chlamydomonadales > Dunaliellaceae > Dunaliella > Dunaliella primolecta. The sequence goes on along the minus strand of OU611755.1, from coordinate 10,716,887 downwards.
TGGTTTTGATGCGTACCCTCCAGCTGGTGCCCGTTGGCAAGCAGTGCACCACCTGGTAGGTGCAACCAGGCAGTCCAGGCCAAGGGGCACTGCGGTCACATGGTTGTTGCAGGATTGTTGCACAAAAATGTTGGCCCAAGGGACACCACATCCCATCCAGGGCATGCATGGCAGCCATGCAGGCACACCAAAGCCTGCCAAGCACACCTTGGCAAAAAGCAATCCTCCGCCTCTCTTTCTTGAGGCGAGCGCTGTAAGGCTCAGTCCTGGCAACACTCTCCCTGCATTATAGTAATGAGGGTGGCGAGCTCCAGATCCTTGGACACCTACTTGTTGTCATCCCTAGCACGCCAAACCTTCCCCACAAACCTCACGATGGCGCACACCAACTAGCACAGTGGCCCTTCTGCGGAAAAGATCCAGCGCTTCCTTCCAGCACAGCACAACCCAACGGAAAGAGAGCGGCACGCCCACCTGCTGAAATCGGAGGTCCTGCAAAGCCACTGCCTGCACCAGCGCATCTGTGTTTTTCCTTTTTCTTCTTGCCACGTGACCATACAAGAGCAGTAAATCAAAGCAGACAAGTGCGCCACGCCCACCTGCTGGAGCCGCAGGTCCTGCAAGGTCATCGTGTTCACCAGTGCATCCGCATCCACCCCAGCAAAGCACAGCGGCGGCAGCTGCAAGGCAGGGTCCAGGATGGCATGCACCAGCCCCACTTGCAGCAGGGGCTGTGCAGGGCAGAGCGTATGCTCCTGCGTAGGCGCCTGTGCTTTTTGAGGTGGCGGCTGCGCTGTGTGAAGTGGCAGCTGTGTGGATGGAGGGGGGGGGGGGTAGCTCAAGAGGCTGGCCAAGATGTGCTCTTTGGTGAGGCTGTAGATGAAGTTGCAGCGTATGCTGCTGGGCTTGCTGGAAAGTGGAGGGTGGCTCTGATGGTGAGGTCAAGAGAGGGTTCCAGGCAGTGGCAGGCTCGCGCAGTTGCTGCGGTTGAGCGGAGTGCCTGCAACAACGTGCCGCAATGACCACAAAATAAAGCGACGCTCCCAAGGCATGCAGATCAAAGTCCTCCCAGAATGCGCAGCATTATTCATGTAATCAAGGGTTGCCACCAAGAGGTGCCAATCAGAGTGCCTGATAATATGGCATACATTAAAACAATGTAGGCAGTGATCACAAAAGCGGAGTAAGGGCCAGGGTAGGGGAGGCAGTGGAAACCTCAGCCTCTCGGCAGTGAAGGTCTCAGCCTTCTCGGTAGGATGTGAGGACATGCGTCTTGGCGCAAGGATGGGCAATATGCTCATCAGTAAAGAGTTGAAGTCCCAGGGGAGCGACCTTGCAGATCATGAGAGGTGCCATGACATGCTGCACCCTTGCACCCTTGCAGATCATCACATGTGCAGTGAATTGCTACACCCTTGCACCCTTGCAGATCATCACATGTGCAGTGAATTGCTACACCCTTGCACCCTTGCAGATCATCACATGTGCAGTGACATGCTGCACGCTTGCAACCTTGCAGGTCAGGACATGAGCAGCGATATGCTGCACCCTTGCACCCTCGCATCATGACGAGTGCAGTGACATGCTGCACCCTTGAAACCTTGCAGATCATCACATGTGCCACAACGTGCTGCACCCTTGCACCCTTGCAGATCATCGCATGTGCGGTGACATGGTGCGTCCTTGCACTATTGCATATCATCACATGTACACTGACATGCTGCACCCTTGAAACCATGCAGATCAGGACATGTGCCACAACGTGCTGCACCCTTGCACCCTCGCAGATCATCACATGTGCGGTGACATGCTGCACCCTTGCACCCTCGCAGATCAGGACATGGGCAGCAACCCTTGCACCCTTGCAGGTTAGGACATGTGCAGTGACATGCTGCACGCTTGCACCCTCGCAGATCATCACATGTGCAGTGACATGCCGCACCCTTAAAACCTTGCAGGTTGTCACAAGTGCAATGACATGCTGCACCCTTATGATCTTGCAGATCAGGACGTGTGCAGTGACATGCACCCTTGCACCCTCGCAGATCACAACATGCGCAGTAATATTCTGCACCCTGCAATTAAAGGCAGCTAACAGCTACAGTTGCAACGGCATTCTGCGCCCTTGCAACCTTGCAGATCATCATCTGTGCAGTGACATTCTGCACCTTTGCAATAAGGGGCAGCTAGCAGCTGCAAGTTCACAGGTCCACAGGTTCAGGTAAAGAAGCCAGCTGCAACTTACAGCTGAGCTTGAGCCTCAACTGCACACGCTTGTTCAATCTCAAGCACAGGGAGACCAGTTCATGCTTTGCCCAGCCTGCTGCCCAGTCAGCATCAAGCAAGGCATGCCTCGTGTAAATTGCCACTTGCTCTCATTAACACACTACCATTAGATCATGTGTGTTTGAGTCATACATAGTCAAACCAAACATCTGCACATCATAACAAAAACTCTAGGAGAGCATGTCCTTGCACCGATAAGTAATACATTTCACACAGGTTCCTTGATTCTAAATACCAGTATCAAAGCACAGTGCACCGTCCACAGAATACCAGTGCCTTGTGACCATTCATTTTTGGAGACGTGCTCAGCTTCAATGGCGCATCGATGCATTTTCCATAGAACAAAACTGCACGATGACATGCGATTAAACGCTTGCGCGCACACACACATACCTGTGAGCGCCGCCCATCAGGGAAGCACAGGAGGACAGCAGCAGCACCACGCAGGCTGCAGCAAGGAGGCCCCCCAGCCAAGAGCTCCTGTTAGTAGAATGTTCCTGGCTGCTCTTGGGCATGGCGCGCCTTGCGCTGCTGGTGGTGGCGTGCGTGGGAGCGTGACTGGTGGGGGCCGCTCCAGAAGCTTGCTGGGCAGGGGCCCTGCTTGCCACCTTAATGTGCCCCTGTGTGACAGCAGCAGCTGCAGGTGCCGCTCCAGGGGCCACACCAGCCTGGGAGCTGTTGTCGTCTGTGTGCGTCTCTGAAGGCGCCTGATCTCCCACATCTGCTGCTGCGCGAATGCTGGTGCTACTGCGGCTGCGAGTGTGCTTGCACGGTGACAAGGACAAGGGCGATGACGCCCTTAGTGCCACCTTGTTGTTGCCCATGCTGCCTGCCTTGGCACCCTCACCATCGCTGCCTCTCGGCAGCTGCTGCTGCTTCCGGGGGGTCTGGTCTCCCCCCACGTCAGTATCAGACGCACCATCACCCTGGGAGTGTTGGATGTGCGAAGTTCGGGGATGCTGCAAGCCTCCTCCCACCATCGCAGCATCACCACACTCGTTCCACATGCGCCGCCGCCGCTGCTGCTGCAGCTGCTGCTGCTCAGGTTGCTGCGCAGCAGGAGGCACACCAGGCATGGCAGCGTGCCATCCCTCCTTCAGCGCGCTGCCGCCCTGAGCACCCTCACACGGCCCCCCCTCGCCCAGACCCCCACACAAGGGATCGCAGGCAGCCCACACTGCAGAGGAGGGCAGCGGCAGCAGCGCTGATGTGGCTGCAGAGTTCAGCACGTCGCCCTCCCCCTCGCACGCACTGCCCAGGCTGCCCACGCAGCTGCCGAAGCCCACAGCACCGTCAGTGGCAGCACCGGCTGCAGCCTCGTGGGCCGCCACACTAGGGGCCACACTGCCCCCACTGCTGTCCTGTCGTTTGCATGCAGCAGCCGCGCATGCAGCGCTCGCATTTCGCTCGTGCACAGAGCTATGCGCGCCAGCACCATTGTGCCCACCATCACCAGCACTACCACTGGCCTGAGCCGCAGTGGGCTCGGCATCTACGTGCTCGGCAGCTCCATCCCAGGACAGGATGCGCACACAAGAGGCTGTGCTGCCCACAGGTGCTGCCTTGCCGCTCCCCACACCATCCCCACTGCCATCACCACCCCCTGCCTTCTGCTGTCCTTCAGCGGCAGCACAACTGTGTCCAACCCCCACCCCTGCACCCCCTCCACCACCACCAAAGTTTGTGGCAGCGGTGGCGGGTGCGGCTGCTGCCTCCTTTTGGCCTGAGGAGCTCAGCAGGCCTTGGATGATGTGGCGGGGGGTGGGCCCCTCGCTGCAGCCCAGCAGCAGATCCAGGTTTACAATTGCAGGGCTGCTGCTGTGGGTGGTGTGCACAGCGCTGTCACCACTTTCCACTGCAGCAGCATCCATTGCCGCAGCCAGGCCTGCGCTGCGGGCGCAGCAGGCCTCTGCTGCTGGCGCTGCTGCGCATGCACCTACCACAGCACATGCTCTGGTGGTGGTGGTGCCCGGGGCCTCAAGTTGCCCACTCCACAGCAGCAGCTGCTGCTGCTGCTGCGCGTCACCAGCGGAGCCTGAGCAGCACAGGGAGCGAATGCTGTGGCGCGGTGTGGACTCACGCAACGCAGCCGATTCAGGCACTGCATGTGAGCGCTGTGCACGGCCACTTGCGTGTGGGCATTCCGCCACTGCGCCCCTCCCACCCTTCGACCCACTGGTGCTGGCGGCCTGGTATGGCGTGCTGGTGACGCAGCCCCCCTCTGGGGCTGCGTACCCACCACCAGCCCCTGTTGCGACAGCAGTCACTGTCCCCCTGCTGCTGCTGCTGCTGTGTTCCGTGCCACCCCCACTGGTGCTGGCGCCCCAGCTGCTGCCGCCCCAGCTGCCGCCTGCGCTCACCTCCCTCTCCTTCTCGCTCCCCCCACTCCACGAGTCCCACTCACTGCTAGAGCCGCTGCCGCCTTGCGGCCCCGCCCGCTTCTGGCGCTGCCGCTGGCGCTGTGCCCTGGACCCCGGAGCCCTACGCTTGTGGGCAGCACCAGCGTGTGTGCGTGCGTGGGCCGCGCCTGCCTGTGGCTTGCTGTGCTGCTTCAGGCCTTGCAGGCTGGCGTCGATGCCACGGATCAGAGGGGACACCAGGCCCGCATGCACACCTGCACCCGCTCCGCCTCTTAAAGTGGTGGTGGCTGCGGCTGCACCTGGCACCGAACCCTGGGGTACACCCAGAGCACGCAGCTGCCCTTGCGCACACACTCCTGCTACTCCTGCAGTGGCAGGGGTTGGGGCTGCGAGCGGCACCGAATCCTGGGGCACACCCTCGGCATGCAGCTGCCCTTGCGCACACGCTCCCGCTACTCCTGCAGTGGCAGGGGTTGGGGCTGCGAGCGGCACCGAATCCTGGGGCACACCCTCGGCATGCAGCTGCGCTTGCAAAGGCGGGGAGGCTTCATGTGGTGGGAGGCGCGAGAGGCTGGTAGCTGCTTGTGGGGCCGGGACCTGTACACCAAAAATCGAGCGCGCGCGCGCGCGCGCGCGCGCGGGGGTGTGTGTGTGTGTGTGTGTGTGCGTGCGTGCGTTGAGGGCAATGCGTGTTTGTGCCATTGAACACGCGTGGAGACACCAGCCTCATGGCCCAATTGTTGCTTCTATTTCTTGCTGGCAATTGTGCATTCATTCGGGGTGAGCAGCTGCAGGGCAGTCTCATTACCCGCACAAGCTCCACAGGGCTTCAACTCTCCCTGCCTGAGACGCAACCTTGAGGCACAACCACTTCTGGCTGGCCATCTGTTTCAAAGTACTTGCCTGCAATGCTTTGACTTAGGTACAAAGCCGGTGTCCACCTGCAATGCTTTAGCTTAGACACAAAGGCGCCAAGCTCACCCCAGGCATCAGCCGCATAGGGACACAACAATGAACATCAAAGCCCTGACACATCACATCAATTAAATGGGAATGGGAAGTCCCCAGCAAACTTGGAACAAAGGTGCCAAGCTCACCCCAGGCATCAGCCGCAAAGGCACGCAACAATGAACATCAAAGCCCTGACACATCAAACCATCTTAATGGGAATGGGAAGTTTTGAGCACGCACAGGAGCGCACCCAAAGACGCTCACGCACCTGAGCTGCAGGCCCGTCTGCATCAGATGCCTCTGCAGCTGCTCCTGTTGCTGCTGCACAGCTGCCACCACCACCACCACCACCACCGCCGCCGCCGCCGCCGTGGTCGTGTTGGGTACTGGCGCGTGAGGTGGCCAGGGACAAGCTGCCCTGCAGGCTGCTGATGATGGCACGCGGCGTGGCAGCCGCCGCCTCGCCATTTGGTGACATGCTTGCACCTCCGGCGGCGCCGCCGGGCAAGGAAGCGCAGCTGCCAGGGGAGCCCACGCAACTGCCTGCGCGGCCGGCGGCAATATTACAGGCCGCACTGTCGTAGGCGCCTTGACCAAAATGGGGGAAGGCTCCTGGCTCCTCGCCACATTCTGGTCCGAGGGGGGCGGCGACGCTGCCAAACCGGAAGCTGTGGGAAGCTGAAGGCTCGCCGCTCAGGCCCGACGGCAGCGCACCCTCGCTCGCACAGAGCCCCAACGAAGCCATTCCGCTGCCGCGGATGCCACCAAAGCCGTGTCCTGCACCCATGCTCCTGCCCTCCACACTGTGGTCAAGGTCAAACAGTGGCATTGCAGCCTCGACCCCGCCCATGAAGCAGCCTGCCATTGCATTGCTGTGGTGGCGGAGGGGCGTGGTTGCGTGGGTGTCATAGTAGCAGGGGTCGCTGTGGCCATTGGGGCACGGGGTGCTCAGGCCAGAGGTGGGGCTGCCGGGATAGTTTGCGCGCGGAGGGGTGGATTGGGAAGGCAGAAGAGCTGCAGGGTGCTGGAATGGGATGGCGGAGGGCCCCATGGGACTGGACGGCTCAACTCTGTGTGGCACAGCATTTGCAAGGCGGAATGCTTGGGTGGCTCCGCTGTTTCGTCAATCGTGCAATTGATGTCATGGACACAGCTGCTGATGGGGGCAGGTGAGCGCATTGTGTGCTGTGCGTATGTCGCGAGCACTGCAGCTCCTGAGCACAACGACTTCCTCTGTGTTTCACGTCAGCACGCACTCATGGCATCAGGACAGAGCAGTTCGCATCCCAAGGAGGCCGCGATGCATGGGCTCTGCCAGTTAGTCTCCCACACCAGGCCAGTCACACAAGCTGCCATGTCACATCAACAGCGCAGCTTCCAAGGTTTACAACAACAGCCGAATAAAAGCAACACCTGCGCACCTTTCTGTGAACATGGGGTTGGCGAAAAGGTGGTCGGGGTCCTGCGTGGCAGACCGCCGGGACCTGCTGCATGTCTGCTCATGACACCCACGCCCGCCTGCCCCCCCACGCATCACACTGCCAGCGGTGTCGGGCGAGAACTCGGAATGGAGGGTCACACGTGGGTGCCTGTGGTTGGCCTCAGGGGAGGAGGCATAGATGCAGGAGCCTGGAGAGGTGAGGTAGCCGTCGGAAGCAGGGACGCAGCAGCTACCGACCTGTTGGAGGCACACGTTGTGGGGGAGGTGAGCATGGGAGTGTTTGTGCTCGATAGCGGTACGCATGAATCAGGAGCAGACCACAGTCATGTGCAAGGTTGGTCAATCACGTATGAGTAGACGGTATGTGTCTGTTTCTTCTAGTCAGGAAAAATGCTTTATGGAAAGGACCCTTTTCAAGTCCTTTTCAAATGAGTTGGTCATCCACCCAACAGCACAGCCCTTTTCAAGTGGGTTGGTCATCCACCCAACAGCACAGCCCTTTTCAAGTGGGTTGGCCATCCACCCAACAGCACAGCCCTTTTCAAGTGGGTTGGTCATCCACCCAACAGCACAGCCCTTTTCAAGTGGGTTGGTCATCCACCCAACAGCACAGCCCTTTTCAAGTGGGTTGGTCATCCACCCAACAGCACAGCCCTTTTCAAGTGGGTTGGTCATCCACCCAACAGCACAGCCCTTTTCAAGTGGGTTGGTCATCCACCCAGCAGCACAGCCCTTTTCAAGTGAGTTGGTCATCCACCCAACAGCACAGGCAGCCAGCACGCATGTTTGTCACGATGAGTGACAGAGTTTCAGGGGAGGCGGAGCAATGGGCTTTTGAACCGGTCGCTTTGAGCCTGTAGCAGCTGTATCCCTGCCGGGAAATGTGCGCAGGGATATGTTGGTGTGTTGCAGGAAGCCGGTACAAACATGCCTGCAAGCTGCCTCTGTCTGGGTTGCCCTGACAGAACATGAAGACAAGATGGTTATGGCCAACTTAGATCAAGTGGTGGGGTCACACAGTGCAGAGGCAAAGGAGGAACACAGGACCAATCAAAGGTCAACCACAGGGGCTGGAGCACAGCAGGATCGATCAGGGATCATCCAAGGCCGAAGCATAGCAGGATCGATCAGGCGTCAACCAGAGATTTTTAAAAGCAGGCCCATTAGAAAGAGGGCACGCGCTTGCGCGCACACACACACACACGCGCGCGCGCGCGCGCACATGCACGCACACCATCATCTTGATGAATCATCCCCCAATACCGTACAAACTCACCACTGACTGGGGCGAATTGCATCCAGGCCCAGAGGGGTCCGCGTCGCCCTCCCCTTGCTGTTGCTGCTGCTGCTCATCATTATCATCGCACGCCTTGCCAGGCGTTGCAGCCTTAAGGGCCCTCATCTCCTGAGGGCTAGGTGGACCTGCAGATAGAGTGCCTGATGCAAGCCCACCAGGGAATTCACCGGGCATACCAGGCACACCACCTGGCGCACCTGCCCCACCAACCCCCGCCGCAGCACCAGCATTGCCACCACCAGCATCGGAGCTGAAGTAAGCAGGGGCCGCACCTTCTGCAGCAGCAGCCGCCGAGCTCCCCAGCCCGCTATGACCCACCCTGGGTCCGCCATGGTCACCACCAGCTATGATCACCACCCCGCAGTGATTGCTATCAGATGTGAGTGCCACCCCGCTGTGGCCATCACCAGCTCCTCCCCCATCGCTCCCAGGCAGTGGCGCGGGACTGTGCCACTTTCTGCGTGGGGGGCGAGGGGCACTGGGGGGTCTGCCGTGCGTGCTCGTCAGAGGGGTGCGCTCAAGTGTGGGAGGTGGGGCAGGGGAGAGGGACGACATCTTCCTTGGCATGGCGCCAGAGGGGGGGGGGGCTGCTCGAGCGCAGGGAGGCTTGCCAGCTGCAGGACGGAGAGCTGTGCTGCATGCTGCTTGCGCCTGGAGGAAGGAGCGTGGAAGGGTGTGTCATGTGTGAGCGTGGGTGCAGAGGGCAAATGTTCCATCCAAAAGGCCCAAGAGAGGGGCATACATGGATCAAAGTAGCCCATTCACCAAAGGCCCTGGCCCTTTGCCCATTTCTTAGACCCTCTTTGCTCAACCATTGTCATGTGCAAGTGCACATGGGTGGGAGAGCATGGTGGGGAGAGATGGCAGTGATGAGAGGGAGATCAACAGCATTTTCCTTTGCCAGGAGTTACATCAGGGTTCTTGGGTTGGTCAATTTAATATATATATACGTTATATATGTAATCTCCCTTTTAAAAAGGTGATATATACATCATATTTACACGGAATCAGCCAACCCCTAATGTCAGCGCAAGCAGCTGCAAATCTGTGCGCAGCTGCATCCTTGCAAGAAGAGTGCAAGCAGCTGCAAATCCATGCATAGCTGCATCCTTGCAAAGCATCGAGGCAGGGGGCCAGCAGGCAAAGCAGCCTTCTTAGAGGCAAGCTTCCCAAATCGATGCAAATCGATAGTCTACACAAAGTCTGAGCGACTCCATCAAGTTAATGATAAGTTAATGAATACGTGAGCCCACAAGCACAGCTTTCAGAGATGCTGGCATAAGCGTGTGGTGTTTGTACACCGAACATGCGCCTGCGCCCCCGCCGCCCGTGCGCGCGCGCACACATACACACGCACACGCACGCACACACACATACCAGCAATAGCTGCCTGATGCCCTCCCACTTGCTGAGCATTGTAATTGCCACTTCTGCTAATGCTCAAACTGTCCTTGTTGCTGCTGCTTCTACTGATGGGAGGTGCCATATCTGCCGGATTTTGTTGTACGCCTACAGATCATTGCAATGTTTGGCTTCAAGAGGCTACAAGCAAGCATCGACATTAGCAAACTTTCAGGGCTAAGGAGTGAGTTGAAAGAGTGAGCCACTTCAGGGCCAGGGAGTGAGGTGATAGAGTGAGTCACTCAAGGGCCAGGGAGTGGGGTGATAGAGTGAGTCACTCAAGGGCCAGGGAGTGGGGTGATAGCAGAGCGCGATTGCAGGGGTGGGCTTTCAGCCTCTACATGCATTTGTAAAGCATTCATAAAGCATCTTCGGCAAACACGATCTTTTAGCCTCTACGTGCATTTGCAAAGCATTCATAAAGCATCTTCGGCAAACACGATCTTTCAGCTTCTACATGCATTTGCAAAGCATTCATAAAGCATCTTCGGCAAACACGATCTTTCAGCCTCTACATGCATTTGCAAAGCATTCATAAAGCATCTTTGGCAAACACGATGCCTCTGCACGCAACCATAGTGCATCCATAAACCATCTTAGGCATAGTGCACCTTTGGCATTCACAATGCATCCCCTGCATGCAATCATAGAGCATCTTCGGCAAGGATGTCAATCGAGAATTTATAGCGACTCAAACGCGCATGGATGCGAGCACCAGTGCTCAAGAAACTGCTTCCATAGTAATGAAGCACTGGGCTCTCATCCCCAGGTAGAAACTCAGACAGGCCTGCCGCACAGAATTCCCTGAATATATCTACCTTTGCCAGCGGTAGGTTCCGGCGCTGCCAAAACAGCTCCTGTTACATCCCGATGCCTGGTGCGCGTGGAACGGTGGCCCACAGATGGAGGCGAAGGAAGTGCATGTGCACGCATGCTTGCAACACTGCTGCCCATCTTGCTCTTGCTGGGGGGCGAGTGGGCCAGTGCCACAAAATTTGTCGCCCCTTGGCACGTGCTCTGCATGGCTGCTGCTCCCCTGGGAGATGCAGGCGGCGGTGGCACCACCACAGGGATCTGTGGGACCTGCTGCTCCTGGCAGCCCTGCATTGGTGTGGGTGTGAGTTGCGTTGCATCTTCTCTGCTGCTCCGCTGCCGCTGCTGCTGCTGCTCCTGAGCCAATGGCTGTGTTCCACGGCGGTGGCAAGCGGGAGACGAGCCGAGCGGCGAGGGGTGGCGAGTAGCTCTGTCTTTAAAAGGGGAAGGCGCCCTCACCTCTGCTGCTGCCCGCCAGCCGCCACAGCGAAGATCAAGAGCCAGCCGATCTGCAGCCTCCTGTCCAAATGAGGGACAATATGCATGCTTTGGAGAAGGCATGCTCCTCCTGTCCGAATGAGGGATGACATGCATGCTTTGGAGAAGGCATCCTCCTCCTGAATGAGGGACAACATGCTTTGGAGAAGGCATGCTTGCGTAGAACCTAGCATTCTGCTTAAATTTCCAGGTGCAAAAAAGACTGCCTTGCCAAAATGCCACCAAAACTGTTGCCACGAGAGATAGAGTGATACAGAAAGACAGACACAGAGAGAAAGAGAGAGAGAGAGAGAGAGAGAGAGAGAGAGAGAGAGAGAGAGAGAGAGAGGGAGAGAGAGAGAGAGAGAAAGAGAGGGAGAGAGAGAGAGAGAGAGAGAGAGAGAGAGAGAGAGAGAGAGAGAGAGAGAGAGAGAGAGAGAGAATGCCATTTTCAGTGAGAATTTACAGCACCAGAAGTTTTGTCAGTGAGCTCAATCTGATCATTTCATTCGCGTGGTGAAGATGATGCGTGCCATAGGCTTGTGTTTGTTCAGCAGCCTGGTCCATCCCGTTTTGCTAAACTGGCATGCTGCCCCGATGAAATCACTAGCATTACTCAGAAGCGATGGGCCAGCACCACAAGGAGCAAGGAAGAAAGACTACGCAGACCAGGTCTGGCCGCGTGCCACAAGGAGCACCTCAGTGGTGGCTGAGTTGATGAGGATGATATCACCTAATGCAGCTCTTAGTGAAACCATATATCTGCAAATCCAGAATGATGGCACCCAGCATTCACAGCCAAGAGAATGCGTGAAATCCTTCAGACGCGCCACGTCCGTGGCCAAATTGTTTCGTGTGTCCTCACCTTTTCAGGTGTGTTACCCGCGGATGACTTGTAAGGGCTCAAGCTTGAGGGGAACTGGATGGTGCCTGCGTTGCCCTTGGATACATCAGGCGTTGCACCCAGCTGTTGCTGGTTTGTTGCTGCTGCCGGGGACGCTGCAGCTGAGCTATCAGAGTCAGACCACAGCAGTCCAGCCACATCCTTGATGCCGTACTTAAAGGGAGACCTCTGCAGTTCAGGCAGAAGGATGCAAATGCAATGCCATTTTTTGCGTGCAGAGGAGTCCCATGTACAATGGCTGCGTAGGCAGAGAGGTACCTGGATCATGTCAGGCTTGAGCCGTGTGAGAGAAGTGTACAACTATTCAGCGGCCAGATAGTTAGTGAGATAACATACAAAATAAATACTCTTGAGCGTGCTCAGATTGTGGATGCTTGCGCGAGCACACACGCGCACGCGTGTGAGTTTATGATTGTGCGCATGCGCGTGTGTCTGTGTGTGTGTGCGTGTGCGTGCGTGTGTTTGTGTGTGTGTGTGTGTGTGTGTGCATGCGCGTGTGTCTGTGTGTTTGTGTGTGTGCGTGTGTGTGTGTGTGTGTGTGTGTGTGTGTGTGTGTGTGTGTGTGTGTGTGTGTGCATGCATGCAGCAGGTTGCATGTAGGCGCAAATGTGCATGCTTTGATTTGGCGCAGCATTAAATTTGTCCTTCTCTGAGCATGTTTGACACTCTCCCACGCCCCCAAACATGCAGGTCCAGCTGGTCAAAGCAGAGAAACAGAATGCAGGGCACAATTGGTTGTGGTTCAGCTCACCTGGGTAGTTCCCATACTGCCCTCCTGAATTTTGAGCCTGTGATGTGAGGAACGAGGGGCTGGTCAGATGGAGGAAGGAGGCACTGGGGTGAATCAGGTTGCTCAGTCAAAGCAGGGCTTGCTTGAGCGACTTCCGAGCAACAGGGCATCACAGCCATTAAAGTAGCCAATATTACCTAGGAAGGCGTCAGGGTCTTGACAGGGGCAAGGACGGGAGCGCTTTGTTGCTGGTCAGCGCTTTCCTACGGTTGATGTTATTCCATGGTCGCCCTACATAATTTTTCATAAATCAGACAAACAATAGTTTTCCCATCCTCGGTATGCTCACCTGTAATTTCATGCGTCAGAGAAAGAAAAAGTCAAAGTGCCAATAAATTTTCCGGAAGGAGCGAGCCAACCTCGCAAAAACCTTAAATTATATTAAGTGGAGCAAGGAATACTTGCACGCAATGATGTCCAGCAATAGACTTCCTACAATGCCCTCGTTGAACAAGTCCTTGCCGGGGAGGTTGGCACCACGTAAGAAGCCACCATAGCCACAGATCCATAACATAATGTTTCTCACACTCTCTGCCAAGCCCACTCTCCTTGGGAAGCAACCCTGTTTCCACTTTGTCCAGTCAGCCACCACGCATCGTTTGATGCTTGCCCTGCAAAGACCTTCATGCAATGCACAGCAATTATAATGCTGTCATGTGTGTTGAGGGTTCCTGCACTGCTACCAGTATTGTCACAATGCAATGTTTCACCTGTTCATTAGCTGGTGACCACCTGCTGCGCACAGGGACTGGAAGGCGCGCAGCCAGTGTAAGAGGTGCTGCCACAATCAGCAAGCAAGAGCGAATTCCAGGAAAGCAGCTGAAAGATCCCGTGCGCTTGCAGGGTACACACACGTGAGGAAGCAGCAAACATTTCAGTTGTGCTTAGCATGAGCGTGTGTGTGTGTGTGTGTGTGTGTGTTTGTGTGTATGTGTGTGTACATGTGTCTGTGCGTGCGTGTGCGCCCTCCATCAAGTAAACCTCAGCAAATGCCAAGTTGTTAACCACATTTATGCGCCATGCAGGTACAAATTGAGGCTGAAACCTGGTGCGGATCCTTCTTGCTCCTTGACTGCCTATATGAAGACCCTAGGACAAGATTTGTCAATCCTGAAGGTGATTAGAACTGAAAGAATTGAACAAACACATTCAGTGCCTGGACGATGCAAGTGCTTTGTGTTGCTTGTGCTGAGAGTGCAAACTGATGAGCTCAGCTAAATTTATGTTTACGCTTACAGATGCCACTGGGCGCATCATTGGCAAAGCTCACAAACAAGACATACCAAGTTGTTGCACCTCGTATCCAAGTAAGTGCCGCCAAGTGCTCTCAACTCAAATAAGTTGGTCAAATTCCTAGCAACTCTGGCATTATTGTTTTCTTGACCTGGTCTACAACATCAGCAAGAACCTATCAAAAGGCGTTTTTTAAGCGCTCCAAACAGGATGCAAGACGAAGTGCGATGGCTGAATGCTGTGAGGAGTTGCACTGTCCTGAGAATGTCTTTACAGGTACTTTATTGTGATCGAATGCTCTAAGCTCCAACAGCCTCAAACACTGATCAGGTGTGGGTGGCAACATAAAAATGCATCCCTCTCTCTCCAGTAGCTATGGGACATATCAGTGACAACATCTCCATGAAAAAATTAACATCAGCATCAAATCTCCAGGACAACTTGGGAACACATCCTTGTCTCCCTGCAGCTGTGGGACATTTGGCTTCAACCTTCCTCCTTGTCAGTGGTTGACTTTGGCGATGGCTTCATCGGTTTGGAATCAAAGTGAGGAGAACAGGTTTTTTCGTGGCTTTTTGTCTCTGTTTTCCTTGCATGCTTGAACCAATATCAACTGCCCCTGAATTCCTTCTTTGCTTCATACAGGCAGTGTGACCTAAAAGGCTCTCAGCACATCCCCAACTTGAATGAGGGTGAGTGTTGGCAGCATCAACCACGCAAAATTGCAACAATAGGGTTATTCTTTAGGTTGCTTGGCATGGTTTTTCCTTGATACTCCATCGTCTAATGCAGCCATGCTGTCCTTGTCATCGTCTGTGCTTTGATGCAGTGTTCAACCTCCTTGTCAGCATGCGTTTCATGTACCAAGATGGCTTAGAACCCTGCGTCACAAGCACGGTGAGCTTGCTGAACTGTGGCACTTCAACGCATGCCTCCTGTGTGCAATTTCCAAGTTTGATGTTGGAACTTTGTGTGAAGCCTTTCCGCTCAGTCCCATCACCTGGTTGTGCCATACGCGGAAAAGTGTGTGTGTGTGCGCGTGTGTGTGTGTTTGTGCGTGGGTGTGTGTGCTCTTTTGCTCGCATGCCATGCTGCCTCTTGCCAATGGTTGTTGTCCTGCACATCCACACTTTGTTCCTGTTTAGCTTCCTTGTGGGCAACCTCCACTGTTAGGCCTTCTGCCAGCTTTTGTTCTTCACTGTGCCCTCTGCTGGCTCCCGCTTTGCATTGGTAATGCTCCACAGGCCACAATCGCTGTTGACTTGGATGTGCCGCCACCTTTTAACATCACCCCAAAGCCCATTCTTGAGGCCACAGGCAACGCGGCATTCGAAGCAACGTTGAAGATCATGCTAGATGGTGGGGTGCAATCCCTACCCGCAGGCCTGTTTATCCAAGAACCTCTGACTGCAGGCTTGTGTGACAAAGGACTTCTTACTGTAGGCCTGTGTGTCTAATATTCGACTTCAGGCCATGTGGTATCTCTTACCTTGGGCCTGTGTCAAATAACCTCTGACTGCAGGCCAGCGTGGCAGGCCTGTTACAAAGGATCTCTGACTGCAGGCCTGTGTGCTCAGGGCTGGCCTGGTTCGTTAGACTTGCATTTGTCATAATACTGCAGTAACATTCCTCCTCACTAGTTAACAAGGAAGGACTCGGTTGGATGCAACGCACGACAGAGTTGTTTCCATAGCTGTTCCTTGGCTAGGGCTGCGTCAACAAGTGTGTCCTTGGTAATCTTGGGCAACTGCATTTGAGGGGGAAATTTACCAAGACTTGGTTCGGCCCTTGGCGCTGTCTTCCTGCAGAGCTGCAAATGCATTTTGTTCACCATCGCTGTGAGGAAGGGCCTGCAAATGCACTTCACTTTTGACAAGAAGCATAACCTAACAAAGGACATCTTACCTGCCTGAGAGCGATCTGGCAGCCTTTGAGGCCTACCATGTGTCTGGGGCAGCACACATTTTTTGCCTTAGTGGTGCATGTCAATCAAGATGTATTAGTCATTTGGGTCATTGAGGGAGACGTTCAGTAAGGGAGACTCGTAATGGAAACATTGTGCAGGCATGGGCTTGTTGAAAATTTGCTGCTGAAGACACGCCCAGAGCAAGAGGAAGCTTTTTTACAATCTCATGTTAGAAGAAAAAAACTGGACACCCTGACGCGTTTTGCCACGTTTCTATTGTGCAGGATACATGCGGAATTTGCAAGAAGATTATGAGCGCTGGCGGGCAGACCCCCAACTGCGAGCGGCACGGGCTGAGGCAGCTACTAATGCTGCTGTGTGATTGACGGCAGGGGAACCACAGTATGTGTTTGTTAGTGGTAAGAACATACTGTTTCGGTGTCTTTCCATGCATGCAGTGCAAAGCCTGTGGAAAGCTACATTTGTTCTGAGCTGGAGATTCATGGTTTGCTGCATGTGAAGGAGGCCATTTAAGCCTCCCGGATTCCCGCCCTGGCAGCTTCCCTAAAAGGCGTTATAGATTGAAGGAACGACCCCTTACTGTCGAGGCTCCTAGCAACGTTAATGCCATTGGAAACGATTACCTATGGCATAACTATTTTGGTTCTCAGTTGGGAATGCTGTGGGTGCAAGCTTATCTGTTTTTGCCTGATTGGATTGCAAAGGCTATAGTCGCTTTTAAGGAGGGGGATAGGCACTGTATGGTAGATGGCGTTTGCCTGAACTGCTAGTATTCATGCTCCAACTTTGAGCACATAATACATCTCATGCGCACCACAAATTTTTGAAATACCAAGGCACAACTGAGGCACCTGTAGGTGGCTTGATCATCGGACCTCATGAATTGATTGGGTTCTCTTGTTGACAAGCGGTTGGCTTGGCACTGAAGGCCCTTAATGCCAGAAGCCATCACCGATTTTGATGCCTGTATCCTTTCTGCATGCATTCTGCATGAATGTCCTCATGCAAAGATGTGGAGTCAAACTCATTGTGATTCTAAAAAGCATCCGTACAACTTGAGATGCTTTGCATTTTTTTCTTTGGCAGGCCACATCGACTTGGCCTGCCAAAGCCTGCATCTATTGTTGATGGTGAGAATTTCTTGTGCAAATTTTACCGGCAGTTACAACTTGTACTTGACCATTGAGCATTGGTGGTTCTACTCTTGTTACTTCTATACTTGGAGGCAACTCCCACTTGTGTAAAGTTGTTCTTGAGCTCACGAGGTGGCTTTTTGAAAGTATAGAATGAGTGGAGGAAATTATGTTAACTGCACAGGCAGTGAAGCACTCGCAATATCAATCCAAGAAAAGGAGGCAAATCCGCCTGATGCACTGCGAGGTCTGTACCCCCACAGGGAAGGAAAGCTAACTTGTGGGGACTTGGAAGTTGGCAAGGAAAGGAATGGTTGTCACGTTGAATCACTTTTACTGCACATTTACAAATTACAGGAAGAGAAGGCCTTCAGTCAAAACGACTGTACGGTAGCCTGTTCACAAAAAAGAAGGCATTCATGTAAAAGAGGATAAAGCTTGTTGTTGTCCTGGTTACTGACGGAAAAGACACCATAAGATTGTACATCATGATGGTGGATGGCAGGCAAGTAAAAGGATAGGATATGATCATATCATGATAGGGTTGATTAGCTGTACCTGCCTGCAAGAGCAGCTTAGCTGAAGCAAAATGTAGTACATTTAATGTACCTGTAACCAAACCAATCTTGTGTACGAGTGTCACACATACTGACACTCTCCATGAAACAAGCATGCAAAGTGTGTCCACTTGCACTCCATCAGGATTGCAGAAAAGAAAAGAAAAGCTACGTAGGCAGAAAAAAACTCTCCCTACATCGATGAAGGAAAGAGAGACACATTGGCCCAAGAACTTCTTGAAGCCGTGAGTCTCCCTCACCAGAACATGAGAGGGGAGTCAATGTGGATCAGGTGGTTTTCTGGCAGCACGCTGCTCCAGGGCACCAGTGTTATGATGCGTGTTTTTTATTTTCAATGGCACGAAAAGAAAAGAAAAGTCTACACAAGCCATAGGCCGTGTGCATTAGGGAAGTACCCCTAACAAAAGTTGGAGGCCTCACCAGAAGGCCCTCAAACCTACACTAGACAAAACTAGCCTAGGAGAGAGCCAGAGACAGAGCTAATGGGGATCTGGAGGGTTGTTCGCCATGCCTCTGGACGCTCGGACTCTCCTTCTCCCGTCCTCCGCCGCCGCCGCGCGCCCAGCAAACCCCCTCCCAGAAGCCCCCTGAAAGCAAAGAGCGTGTCTAGTGTTAATGATGGTGGATAATCTTCGGATGGCATGGTCCCTAAGTATGGATGCTAGTGATTTGGCTTTTTGTTTGGTCAGACCCAGATTTATAAGAGGTGTAATTGTATACTCATTGTAAATGGTGCCGCCAACACCAATTAAGATGGTGTGCAGTGACACTTTGTTAATCCTGTTTGCAATGGCACGTCTGGTAGAGGTAAGTTTGTGCGCAAATTGTACAGAATGGGCATGGAGTTTTCTTGCAAGTGTTTCAGATCTCTGTGAGTCAATCCCTAATTTTTTGAATTGCTCAAGGGTATGGGCAGTGTAATTAGTCCCACCCACACCCAGGAGGATTGGGTGGATAGTTATCTCCACACCTTGGAGTTGTTTGCACAGTTCGCTATGATATTGCTGTGAGGCTTCTAGCTGGGCACTAGGCCTCGTATCTTCACAGTAGTTCAGGATTGCAAAACATGTCAGATTCCATTAAAAATACACTTCCGTGATCCCAAATGATCTTCAGAAAAGTAGAAAAGAGCATTACTCTGAAAATGGTGTTAGGCCATGTCAGATATGTTCATGATACTTGTTGCTTCAATTCTCGGTGCCACTGTTCATGTATGCATTGCAATGCTTCAAAAGAGCAACCGCCTACGCATCCTGATATGTGCACATGTAAGAATGAGACATCAGGTGTATTACATTGCTTGAGTGTTCTGCAAACCGTTTGCAGACCGTGACGGTTGTCCAGAGACTCCAGACGCCCTACAGAGACCGTCAGCCTGAGGCCCCAGATACTTTTATAGGTCTACCTCATACATGGCTCAGCAAGTAAAAATCCAGCTGAGGAGCAGGGTTGGAGAGAGGGAGGAGAGGGCCAGAGAAAAAGGAAGCATACTTGCCGAAGAGAGTAGACCTGGGGGTGGGTGCATTTGAAGAAAAAACTACACAGGCAGTGAAAACACGCCCCACGTTGATTAAGGAAAAGAGAATACCTAGGGCCGAGGCACCGTGTATTCCCTTTACCAAAAGATGCAAACGAAACATCAATGGGGGTCAGGATAGTTACTAGCAGTACTACTGCTAGTAACTAGTACTACTGCTAGTAGCCTGTGCCTGAGAGTTAAAAGGAGTCTTCTCAAGAGCGCGTCTAGTGCTATCAAGTCTATAAGCGTACTTGACAGAATGAGCATGAAGCTTCATAGCAAGCTTGCCACTCAGTGATGGCTGTATGACTGTCAAGACCAAGCTCTTGAAGAGGCTCCAAAGTGTGAGGGGTGTAGATGACCTACCCATACCTAAGAGAGTGGTATGGAGGGTGACTTGAGCTGATCCCCTTGAAAGATGGCGACATAGATCGCGGTGCTGCTGCTTGGAGGCCTCAAGCTGATTCTTGGGCCGGGTGTCTTCACAGTATTTGACCTCCACAAGATGGACGTGCCTCTGTCCTGGAGGGAGATGGCTAGGGTGACAGTCCTTGGAAATAGGTGGAGTGGCTGTGGCTGGCGCTGAGTGCTCCCTGTTCCCCCCGCGCCCCCCTGTACTTCTCAACAGATACCGGGAACTTGTCCTTGACACTCTTTCCATTGGAACAACTGAAATTGCATCAGGGCGACTAGAAGTGAGCCTATCTTTGTCAGGGAAGCGTCGAGGGAATTGTATTTAAGCAGGGGTCTATTCGTTGAGTGTTCAAGGCACTGTAGGTCCTGTAAAGCAAGACAACCTGCGCTGCCAATGTCCATGGAGGCAAGGCCTCCCCAAGAGGGCTTTTGCTGAAAGCTTTGAGGAGGATTCTGCTGGCAATATTGTGGCGATCGGTTACCATATTTGTCATGGTAGAGTGTTTACATCCTGATAGAATGTTAAGGTGGTATCTGGCTCCCCACAAAGCGGGCATTGTAGACTGGTGGGACTTTTGAAGCGTACTGCATGCTTTTGATTGAAGAGAGTACCTGCGGTAGTAAAGAATGCCAGACTTGGCAAGCGTAGTCTTTCTTTCTTTCTTTCTTTCTTTCTTTCTTTCTTTCTTTCTTTCTTTCTTTCTTTCTTTCTTTCTTTCTTTAAGAATGCTTCGTTTCATTTTGAAAGGAAGCATTGGCATGGTGCAGAAGGCATTGCTGACCTTTCTATGGATGTGGGAAGTAGACTTATGCAATAAGAGTAGTAGTTCCTGTCTCGATGTTTGACTTGCCAAGTGTGTTTTAAATGCATGTGTGACCTCAGAGCATCATGAAGGTTGGGAAAATGTTTAAAATGAAAGCAGGTGAGTTGCGGTGTTCTGAGGTTCTTGCACGGGCACCATCCTCAAAGGAAAGCCAGATGGTGTCATGGAAAGGGTTGCCTTCAAGGTTGACACAGGGGAAGGTTGTGTCTGTAGGGGTGTCATCACCCTGAATAGCATGGTGTTTGGCAATGGCACCTGCACATTGGTTACCTGCAATTCCAGCGTGAGATTTGACCTTGTAGGTAAATAGGGTTAGGTGAATTGCATGCAGGCTGTATTATTTTTTTGAGGAATGTTTTGAGGATTAATTTGCATTTTAGCAATTGAATCTGATGAATGTTGGCAGAGCTGGGCAACTCTCCCCCCAAAATAGGCATACTTCTACATGCTCCCAGCATAAGTGCATCATGACTCGCAGCTTTGAAACTTGGGTTCCTCTGGAAGAATGATCATCAAAGCTCTTAGCAGAAGCCCTCTGGGAGCAGGCTTGGTTAACACGGACATAGGAAGTGATGATAGGTTGGCACAGTACAACCTTCAAATCCCTGCTCATGCATCGAACAGAGTTATACCCCCTTACCTCTTTCCACACAATTTTTCTAAGAGGTCTAGACTCACATTGAGCCAACCTGATGCTATACTGATTACTCCCTATCAAGCCAAACCCACTTCTTCTTCTCCTTCTTCTCCCTGCTACACTATGTGTTACGCAGCAGGCATGGTATCCTCGCAGGTCCTGCGTAGCTAACCGCGTGAGACAGCCTCACCAACTGAATGCTGTCCAGCGACATGTGCACTCGATGAAATCAAGTACTGTGAGGACACGAGGCCTAAAAGAAAAACTACGCAGGCAGAGAAACTCTCCCTACATCAATTAAGGAAAAGGAGACACATTGGCTCAGAAGAGTTGTGAGTCCCCTCCACCACCAAGCTGTAAAATAAAGAGAGCTAATGGGGATCTGGAGGGTTTGTGGAAGCACCCGGCTCCAAAATCTGGCTGTGAGAAAGAAAAGAAAAGACTACGCAGGCCAGGTCTGGCTGCGTGCATTAAGGAAAGGTCCCTAACTAGCAAGCTAGCTAGGGCCTCACCGAGGAGGTTCACAGGCCCAGCCTAAACCAAGCTATGAACCGATGGGGAATAACTAATGAAGGTCAGGCGGGTTGCTGTCAGCCATGCGCCTGCGGGCGTAGACTCTCCTCCTCCTTCTCTGAACTGCCTCGCCCCCAGTGATGCCCCTGCCAGAAGAACCCTGCAAGTACAATGAGTGCCTGGTGCCTGGTGTTTATTATTTTTGTTAATGATTGGAGTGCATGGCAAATTAATTGAGAGGCTAATTTTTCTGCGTTATGTCTGGTAAGACCCAGCTCAACCAAGGGAGTGATGGTGCAGTCATTATAGATAGTACCTGCTACACCAAGTAAAATAGTGTGCAAGGTCACCTTATTATTTCTGTTCGGGTTTCTGAGACTACGGGTGCGAAGTCTGGATATGGTACCAGCATGCTGGTCAGCAGCTGTTCGTAGGCTAGGTAAGGGGTTAGTGTCAGGGCAAAATTTAAGTTCCACAAGGTGGATATCCCTATCTTGAGCAGGTATCCTTTTAGGGTCGAGATGGGTTGCTCTCCCTGGGATAGAGCGCACAAAGACAGCATCAGGACGCCTTAGGTGTCGGGCAGAGGGGCCAGCACCATTGGTAAAAGCCCAGTCAGGAATTTCCCTGGAGATGTTTTCAGGGACTTCAATGCCTTGTTCTTGGAGCTTTTCCCTACAGCAAGCATCCATTGCAACAAGGAATGAGCCATGTGCACCTTTGCTGAGGGCTTCGCAACAGAGACTGAGGGCAGTGTTGTGTCTGTTTATGAACATCCCTTGGCATGTTGGGTGTGAGCATCCTAGGACAATGTGATTGATGCTGTCCAACTTGCCGCATAGTCGGCAGTTGGCGGGCCCAGAGGTGTGATTGAACCTGACAGCATGTTTTTGGGTGTAGATTGTGCCAGTGCGGTACTTGAGGAGGTTTATTTGTTGTTTAAGGGTAATCTTGGGGTTGCTCCAAAAGGAATTGCTAATTTTTTGGTTAGCAAGTTTAGGGGATGGCTTAAGTAAGCCTGTGCTGGTATTGCTATTATGAGGTGGGGGTTGTGTGAGTTGCTGCCAGCTTGTGTAATAACAACTGGATATATCAGCAGAGCCAAGTTTGTGTTTGTTATGCATGTGTGTTTTGAGCTTATCTTTCAAGTTGGTGAGGTAAAGGGGTGTGGCAGTATGGGAGTGCCCTCGGGGAGGTTTGACGGATAACCAAAAGGAGTTGTGGAAAGGGTCCTCGGCTGTGAGAAGTATGATTGCTTTCAATACACGCCTATTGGTATCAAGCTTGTTGGCGTACATAACAGAATCGGCATGAAGCTTGCGAGCAAGTTTAATGGCACGTTTATGGTCAAATCCAAGTTGTTTGGGCTGATTTAAGGTGTGTTAAACATGACAGGTCCTGCTAACACCCAGAAGGACAGTATAAAGAGTCACAGTTTTTGCACTAATGAGTTTGCAGAGGTCTGCATGCTGCCGCTGTGCCGCTTCCAACTGTCGTCCAGGCCAAATCGGGTCATGATTAGTGATTTGAGGTCCTTAAATCAAAAGATTATTATTTCAAAAATAAATGGAGTGAGTGAGAAAACCCAGTGGTTGGTCAGCGACAGAATTTCAGCTGTTTCCCTTAGAGAAAATACAGCATGAGGGGTGTAAAAACTGCAGTGAAACTGAGTGAAAACTGGAAATAGGCCAAACTTTGACCTCCATCCTTCCTTCTTCTGAATACGCAGGATGTTAGTAGTATGTATGGGGATTGTAACCCTTGTATGTATGGGGATTGCCATTTTACACTTTTAGGGAGTGAAAAATGGTCCCAGGGTGGAGCTGTGGGCCATTTTTGGGTGATCTGAGGCCAGGAGAGTGATCTTGGGCCCTCCGATTTTTTCCTTTTTCATAAATGCAACATTCTTTAAATGATCATGGCTTTCTTTCATGGTTTGATTGGAGAAAGAAACCCAGGAAAGAGCATGTTTAGCAAAATAGGGGAGTCGTCCACTTCTGAGATTTTAGCACCAGACGCGCTGCCAGGAAAAACCCAGGTTGGCATGGCATGCTGTAGACACACATTTGTCACAAGCCGTGAAGAAATTTTGCGGGGATAAGCAAGCATTTGTCAAGCCCACCTGACATGGTGTTGTTCAGGGCTGTCCCCTTTCTCCGTTGCTTTTCTCCATTTACCTTAATGACATCAATGAGATTTCTGACTCGGAGGGGATTGAAGGAGCTTGCACTGGCACACCTAATTCCCATGCATCCAACTTTTTGTACGCTGATGACTTCAAGTCAGCATAAGTTATGCTTAACCTCCAACTCGCCAAACAATCTTCAGGCCATGCTTAACCGTCTCAAGGCTTATGCCCGTCGGAAATTCCTGACAGTCAATACCAAAAAATATGGTATCGTCTGATTTAAATCCAAGACCGATAACTTGCCTTCCCTTTTTTATGATGGTGATGTCTTGCCTTACTCAAATACCTTCCACTACTTGGGGATGCAGTTTGACAAACACATTTATCTGCTCAATGCTGCTGCGGAAGCTCTCAAACCCTGCCTGGCTGGTATGGCTCGCATGTGTACTTTTGCCCATCAACACCAGATTACACACTGCTTACATGCCTACTTATGGCTCTTCAAGACGTATGCCATACCAGCAAATTAGCCAAGTATCATCACTGGATGGCACTTCCTTTGAGACCCTTGTCTGTTCATGGTGCGCCCTTTTCTGTCCCCAGGTATTTGCATCTTGATTTGGGCAAGCGCGCGCTAAGAAACATAGCACGTTTTCGCTTACATGCTCATACTTTAAGAGTTGAGACATCACTTTGGCAGGAGCACACATCAATTTGTGCTAGATGTGAACAAGGACTCCAAGATGAAAAGCATGCGGTGTTCCTTCGTTCTTGCGCTTCTGTGTGTTCTCTTCGAAGGGCTTATGCACAGTTATTTTCTGACTTCCCCTCGTCTTATAGAATTTTTCTGGACGATTCAGGCACTTTCTACTATTCTCAAGCTAGCTCTGAGGATGCTATTCATTTCTTGCAGAAGCAAACTAATGACACTTATCGTTTTATTTCCGATCTCATGGATATTTTATGTGCAGTTGGAACAGTTGAGCAGACCGAGCAGCCAAACTACCTGGCTGAAGGTCAAACCCCATTGTAACTCATTAACTTGTAACTCATACCAGCAGGAATGTATGCAAGTCAGATCTGGGCCACTGCATATCTTCAACAGGGGACAGAGATGGATAATTGCATCCAGAAATGGCTTCTGATATTCTTGAGGTCCATGCTGGGTGTACAAACATCACCTCCTTCCTGGATTGTCCTTCGTGAGTGTGGAATCGAACCTATTCAATTCAAATGGTTCAGAGCCCGTGCACGCTTTTATAATTCTCTCACCCATTGTAACAGCGCTCTACTTCACAAGGTTATTCATGCGGACATCTCCCTCAGCCCCAGAAATTCCTCCTGCTGGACATCCCATCCATTGTCTGCCATGAATGGCCTACATCATGCCCATCATTTTCAGCAAAAGGTACGCTCTGCTGATCCTTTGAACTTGAGTCAGCTTGTTGTGGATCTCAGGTCTCACCATCTCGCATATTGGAGACAATATTCTGGTTACGACTCACGAGACACAACCAGCAAAAAATTTACTTATCATCACTGGTGTGCTCTCCCAACCAAGCCTGCACACGTTACATATTCTCTTTATATTCTGCCCGAATATTTCTACTTGGATGTACCCAAACACATCGTCCACAGTGTGGCTAGATTCCGCCTTTGTGTCCATACCTTGAAAGTCGAGCAGGCCACATGGGATGACAATGTTTCCCCTACTTGTGATCTGTGTGATGCCCAAGATGATGTGCAGGATGAACAACACATTCTTTTCAAATGCACGTTTTGATTGGAGGCCTTCTTTTTCCTGTAACCTGTACAGATTTTCAAAACTTTTGTCAGAATTGGTTTCAATGTTTGATGCTAAATGAGAGTGTTTCCCAGCAGCCGATCAGCCAGATTCTTGGGCTGTAGGCCAACCTCCTTGTAATTCTTGTATGTGCGATGGTTCCAAGTTCACGACAGATGTGGATAGGCAGTGATGAGTTTGGAGTAGGGGCTGCCCTCCACCCCCCCTTCGCACTC
Organism: Dunaliella primolecta; assembly: GCA_914767535.2. Lineage (NCBI taxonomy): Eukaryota > Viridiplantae > Chlorophyta > Chlorophyceae > Chlamydomonadales > Dunaliellaceae > Dunaliella > Dunaliella primolecta. The sequence continues at coordinate 10,691,242 of OU611755.1, read as the reverse complement.
CGCTGCTGCTGCTGCTGCTGCCCGCTCTCCCCCTCTTCCTTCCCCCTCTCGCCAGTCTGCTGCTGCCGCTGCTGCTGCTGCTGCTGCTGCTGCCCAGCCCTCCCCTCACCCACTGCCCCAACCTGCTGCTGCTGCTCAGCCGCCCCCTCCCCCACCACCCCAATCAGCGGTGGCTCAGCCCCCCCCCTCCCCCACCGCCCCAACTTGCTGCTGCTGCTGCTGCTGCTGCTGCTGCTCAGCCGCCTCCCGCTGCTGCTGCCCCCTCCACCACCACACAATCAGCTGCCCCTGGTGTGGGAATCCTGCACCCCCCCCCACCCCACCACACTGAGCAGCTGGCTAACTCCTACGCTGCTGCTGCTGCTGCTGCTGCCCCCTCCTCCACCTCCACACGACGCAGCCCTCTACCGGCTGCTGCTGCGGCCAATGCTGCTGCCGCAAGCACTGGCAAGAAGCACGCCAGGAGCAAGGATCCCTCTGGGGACACTCCAACCCCCAAGGCCCCCATGACTCGGATGAGGGCCCGGCTGGACCAAGGTCAGGGTGCCACAGCCGAGGAGGAGATCCAGCCCAAGTACGCGCCCTACGCTCAGGACGACGGAGAGTACGGCGGTGATGTAGAGGGAGGGGATGATGAGGGGAGTGATGATGAGGGCCCGGAGTTCTTGGATCCAGAGGAAGCTGAGGTGGGCCTTGACCAAACATATAATGAATGGAAGAGTAGGAAGGGAAAGAAGGGAAAAAAGTACAAGGACTAGGAAGGTGGCCGGCCTGAGCCTGGGCGTAAGCTCAAGCTCTTAGTATGGAATGTGCATGGGATTGGGGGGCGATCTGCTGATGCTAATGCAGAGCTCAAGGTTTTAGATGTATGCCACATGGTCAAAGACCATGACATCGCAGTGCTTACAGAAACAAGAACTGGTGATGCATCTAGGTTGCTGCAGCACTTGCCTGGCTTTACTTTGCACAACTTGGGAATGGCTAGAGAGAACGAAGGCAAAAATGGGTTTGGGATTGCTGTGTTTGTTGCGCCAGGCAGCTCAGATTATGTGCGCTTCCATAAAGTCAGTGAGCACACGCAGTGTATTTGGCTTCAATGTGACAAAAAGATGTTTGGGCTGGGGGAACATGTGATGATAGGTGCTACTTACATAAATCCTCTGAGTGGTTCGTTTACTTCTCGTGCTGTTCACTCTCACTTTAGTAACCTTTTTGAGGACGTGCTTGATGTTTTTCAGGTATCTTCGCAAGTCATTTTGTGTGGCGACTTTAATGCGCATGTTGGAGAGCTGAGTGAAGTGAGTGACGCGCATTCTCGGTTTGTGTTGGACTGCCCTGAGCTCCTTGAGACTAGGAGATGTGCGTGCAAGAGTGTGAACAAGGCAGGCCAGCTGTTGGTTGATCTAGCAGCTGCGACGAGTATGGCCATTTCTACTGGGCGTGTTGCTGGAGATGATGGGCAGCCCTCTTTCACTGGGCATTTTGGTGATAAGAGAAGTAGGCCAGACCATGTGTTGTTGTCTCCGGCTCTGCTCAAAATCGTACAATGTTTTGAGATGAAAGACACGCGTGCCTCAGATCACGCAGGCTTGAGCACTGTGTTTAGAGTGACTGATGAGGGTGGAGAAGGTGTGAATGCTCCACACCATGTGTGCAAAGCTGGAGAGTGTATCAACAAGTTAGTGTTGCGTTGGCAGCAGGATAAGGCCCAAGTTTACGCTGAGCACATTCGGGACAATGCTGAACTGCTGGCTCAATTTGATGAGGCAGAGAGGTCTGGGGATGTAGATAAATTGGCGTTTTGTGTGCGTTCTTTGATCATCCAGGCAGCGAGCAGTAGAGCTGTGGGCATGTCAGCCCGAGCAAAGTGTGTTTTTAAACGTGAGCGTAATAGGAAGGGTCCTCTAAACCCTGTGTGGTTCAATGAAGAATGTTGGGAGAAGCGTAGGGCTTTCATTGAGGCAGTGAAGCGTGGTGAAGCCAGGCATGCTTGCAGATTTCTCAAGAGGGAGAGTATGAGGTGCAATCGTAGGATGAAGCGAAGGCACGCGAGACAGTTGCGGAATTTGTTTTTGGACAGGCTATTTCGGAAGGATCCGGCAGTGCACGCTTTACTAAAAAAGCACACCAAGCCTCACACAACCCCTGTGCCTGCTCCAGCTTGGCATGATCACTTACACAAACACTTCAGAGCAAAGAGGACATTTGAAGAGTCTCGCCCATCTGCGAGGGATATGGCTGTGCCACTGGGCCGGCGCAACCTTCCACCTGAGGTCCTTCTCAGGCGGGGCGCGCAGTCTGGGTGGGCTCCTGAGCCAGATGAGTTTGAGATCCCTGATGTATCTGTGTTAGAAGGTATGTTGGGTAGTGAATTTCAGAAGTTGAATGTTGGTGCCTCTTCAGGCTTTGATGCGATCCCGATTCCTTTTCTTAAGCATGCGTGCTTGCCAGTGCAGTGTGGGAATAAAACCAAACAAGTAAATGTGCTTGTGCCTCTGTTGGCTCGTCTTTTTAGAGTGTTGCTGACTGAAAGTAAAGTGCCTGCGTGCTGGAAGGTTGCCAAGTTGAGCCCCATTCACAAAAAAGGGGAAGTGCTGAAACCTGGGAATTATAGGATGATTGTGGTTAGCGGTGTAATGTATAGGATTTATGCTAATGTGCTGAAAAATCTGGTGACAGATTGGTGTATGAAAAAGGGAAAGATTCCGGACACGCAGTTTGGCTTCTTTCCAGGAAGGAGCACTCTGCATCCTCTGTTCATTCTGAGGCACCTCAAGCATGCTGCGAAAAAATTGAAGCCACAGAATTCTTCCAGATTGCACGTTGCTTTCATTGACTTTTCTCAAGCTTATGACACCGTGCCCAGACAGCAGCTTTGGTCTCACTTGCAGCGCAATGCAATGCCGACTCCTCTGCTCAGTGTGATCAGAGACATGTATGATAATGATGAGTACATTCTAATGGATGGTGAGAAAAGGGCGCGCATGCAGCCATCGAACGGTGTTAAGCAAGGTTGTCCTTTGTCCCCCCTTCTTTTCTCTCTGTACATCAATGATATGGGCAGAGAGATAAGTGAGGGCATTGAGGGTGCTGTGACTGGTGATAGAGTGAATGGTGTGTCCCACATGATGTACGCTGATGACCTTGGATTAACTACGAATGACCCTGGTGAAATGCAGAAGATGCTGGACAGACTCCGTGTGTATGCCCAGAGAAAAGGGTTGACTGTAAACACAGCTAAGTCTGAGGTGGTGCACTTCAACAGTACGTCTGTCTCTCCTCTGCAGAATCCTTTTACGTATGATGGAGTGGTCCTTCCAGAGAAGGACAGGTTCAAATATTTGGGAGTGCTGTTGGATAAAAAGATGGATTTTAAGGTAGCTGAGGAGCATGCGGTGCGGCCTTATATGGCTGCACAGAGAAGGATTTCGGAGTTTGCCAAGGGTCATGACCTGAAAAACAGGCCTCATGCTATGCTCTGGTTATCTAAGGTGTATGGCATTCCTGCTGGGATGTATGCGTGCCAGGTGTGGGGAACTCATTACTTGAGAGAAGGCAGTGAGTTTGATAGTCAATTGCAGAAAAGACATCTGTGTTCCTTGAGGCGCATTCTTGGAGTAAAGAACAGTACTACAAATTGGCCGGTGTTGAGAGAGTGTGGCCAGGAGCCTCTGCAGTTCTTCTGGTTCCGTGCCTCCATCAAGTTTTTTAATAGCATGCTTGACTCCAATAGTGAAGTTTTGCGTCGTGTGCTGAGGGCTGATTTAAGTCTGGCTTCTTTTGATTCCTCTTGCTGGTCTGCTGAAGTCTCTAATGCTTTTGGTGGGATGCGGAATGGTGATTCGTTCAAACAGAACATGCTGAGAGCTGAGAAAATCCCCATGCAAGAGTTCATTGGTGATTTACGATACAGACAGCAGAAAGTGTGGAGAGGGGCCGATGTTTTTTGTCCTCGTGCAGTTAACAAGAAGGCAGTGACGTACCATAAGTGGTGTGGGAATTCTGAGAGTGGTCCCAGAGGTGCTCCTTTTTGTATCCCCTCGTATCTGTTCAAGGATTTGGACAAGCATGTTTTGAGAAACATTAGCAGATTTAGATTGCGTGCTCATCACTTGAGAGTGGAGTCTGGTAAATGGCTTGGGGGTTCAAGTATCTGTGATAAGTGTGAGTGTGGGGAAGTCCAGGATGAAAAACATGTGCTTTTCTTTTGCAAATGTACTGAGGTGCGTGAGCTACGCACGAGATACAAGGACCTTTTTGAGGAGATGTTTAAGACTTTGCGTGTGTTTGCTCCGCCTTCAAACGCTGACTTTATTCCATTCTTGGCTTGCCATCATACTATCACTGATTCTGAGATCAATGCTTTCCTAAACCAAGACTCATACAGACTTCTTAGATTTGTGTCAGACTTAGTCTCAATTTTTGATACTGGTTGAGCTTGTTTCACCAGCTGCCATCAGCCAGAGTCTCGGGCTGTAGGCCACCATTGTAAACCCCTTGGAGTAGGGGTTAATTATCATGTGTTTTCCCCAGACAGGGAGGAACATGAAAGTAGCAGTGGCCTCTGTGTTGAGAATGGCTGAGTAGATAGCATGACGTAGTGCCTGGGTCATAGTGTCCTCGACATAAATGGGATGGCAGACAGAGAAACCTAAAAATCTGGATAGAAAGGAAGTTATGGTGAGCACCAAAGAGAGTGTCCAAAAAGAGTGTCTCGGGGGTCAGTGCTCCAGTAGTGTTGGTATTGTGGGTTGTGGTCCAGCGGGGAGGCCATTTTCTTGAGATATCAGGACCCATTCTTTAAGGGGAAAAAAGAAAATTTTGCTGCAACAGCAAGAAAGTGATAAGCCACTTGGCTATGAAGGATTTGCAAATGAGTAAGCAGGACCTTCCTCAATCATTGTATGGGACAATGTCTATTAGTGCAGCCTTGCCTTTGCTACAACATGTTTGCTTCATGCAATGTTTTCATTTGCGAGCTCACAGGCTGGCAGTTGAAACAACCTCCTGGACAATTGATGAGCATCCTATCTGCAGTCGTGGCTGTGCTAAACGTCCAGATGAGGAGCATCTTTTGCTGGCTTGCAGATTTCCACAAGTGTGAGAGCTATCCTGAAGTGTTTGGTGGTTTCTTTTCATTGTTACCAGGAAATGGCGCCATATAATTATATACGATGGGTCTTCACGTGCTGTGCCCAATGATTGTGTTTACCAATTCATGGACCAGTGCGACAATCATGTTTGTTATTGTGTTTCTGATGTTGTGGAATTCTTCATTGGTATTGGTTTTTCCAGTGCCTAGCAGTCTGACAGAATGGCGAATGTAATCAGTTCATCAGTCAATCATTTAGTCCCAAGTGACAAGGCATGCCATGAAAAAGTCTGCAAAACATAACCTGCTAACAGCAACACAGAATCCAAGCACAGCAACATGCACACATTCCTCACAGATGCACATGCCTGTGGTGTTCCTGTAATGGTACACCTCCTCAAAAGCACAAACAAAAGCACAGCAAAAAAAACAAGAAATCAAATCAAAAAATTGCGTGCTTAGACGCAAAAATGTATGAAAATGTCCGTCCGGGAAAATGCAGGTCGCAAGGGCTCCTGCCTATGCGCATGCTCATGTATTCATTCTCAATCATCATCTGATCTGATGAAAGAAAATGCAGGTCGCAAGGGCTCCTGCCTATGCGCATGCTCATGTATTCACTCTCGATCATCATCTGATCTGATGAAAGAAAATGCAGGTCGCAAGGGCTCCTGCCTATGCGCATGCTCATGTATTCACTCTCAATCATCAGATCAGATGATGATTGAGAGTGAATACATGAGCATGCGCATAGGCAGGAGCCCTTGCGACCTGCATTTTCCCGGACGGACATTTTCATACATTTTTGATGCTCTGATGCTCTGCTGCAAATGGATTGACAAATGAGGTGCCTTGCAAATGCACAAGAATTTTCAACAGTGTGCTTGCTCTGCACCTTTCTTAAAGAACCTTCTTGAAGGAGAGAAGAGAGGAGGAGAGAAAATCCTGTACACGCTCAAGCTGTAATTCTTTGCGCAACTAGTCCATGTGGAGCTGCTCGGACGCCAGGAATGGGCCTGGAACTCCTGTGTTGAGTTGTACGCACGCAGCACAGCAGCTATGCAAAGGATGGCCAGCGTCCACGTTTATGTGTCACAGAGCACGTTTGCATGCAAGTCCTGGGCAGTCCCAGAGCTTGGAAGCAGTGTGCCGTGGAACAAGTGCAAACCACACCATATGACGAGTGCAAACCGCATGATAAGAGCGAAACACATCGCATGAGGAGGAAGGGAGTGCTAACACTTGTCAAATCTGACAAGAGTCACACCATACCGGCTCACACACACTGATAAAAGCCGAGCAGCAGTACAGTGAGGCTTTTTGGACCTGGCGCTTTGTACGCGCCATGACCTCAGCCAGCGCAAAAAAAAAGAGGTTCTTCGTTCATGCAAACAAGGAAGATAATGCCATTGATGAAGCTCATGTTTGCAAAGCACATGCCACATTTATAAGCCATCTGAGGAAGTCATGTTGATGTCAACAGCGTTGTCTGCCACATTGCAACGTCAGGTGGAAGCTTCACCTGGGATGCAGGGACTCACAATTCGGGGGAGGTTGCCCAGCTTGCTGCTGGTCTTCTCCTCTCGGCCCGCCTGGCCGTGAATCCATTCTGCATGCACAAACGGCGTGTGTGCCTTGTGAAGGACTACATGCAGACACACTGGGAGCACGCATGCGTGCGCCCAACTTGGTTTGTGTATGTGACCATGCAATAGATGTTTCCGTATTGCTAGCATCCAAGTGGGATTGGCGTCGCAAGTGACGCTGGAAAAGTTGGCGAAGCCAGCGCGTGCACACACACATATGTGCATGTGCGCGCGCACACTCATACACACACATTTCATACACACGCGCACACGTTTGTACACAGGACATGCATTCCCAACGATTGCATTGTTTGTGTGTGTGTGTGTGTGTGTGTGTGTGTGTGTGTGTGTGTGTGCACGCATATGCGCATGTGTGCGTGCGTGCGTGCACGTGTGCGTCACACCTGGCCATCATGACGTTCAGCTGCTTGTTGAGGTGCAGGAAGCTCTTGTCCAGGTTGTTGAGTTGCTGCTGCAACTGGTTGCACTGGTTGTTGAGGTGCAGGAAGCTGTTGTCCACCTTGTTGTTGAGGTGCAGGAAGCTGTTGTTGAGGTGCAGGAAGCTGTTGTCCACCTTGATGTTGAGGCTGCGCAGGTCCTCATGCAACACCAGTGCGCGCTTCTCGCTCTTGGTGTCCACCGCATAGGCGAGACCAGCTCCACCCACCACTAACAACAAGACCCAATTTGGGGGGAATGGCAGGCCCTGGGGCAGCCTGGGAGGGGTTGACAGGTGCCCATTGACAGCCTCCGATGCCAGTGAGCGTACAAATTTGAACATTCTTGTATCCTTTTGCTTCTGTTTGTTTGCTTGGGATTGTGCATGGGGTGGGATTGTGCAGGGGGTGTGCTGTGACTTAGTAAACCCATGTATGAAAACTAAGAAAAGGAACTAAGAGAAGGAACTAAGGGAAGGAAACCCTTGTGTGAAAACTAAGAGAAGGAACAAAGAGAAGGGACAGAAAGAGAAGGAATAGTACACAGAGTGATGTATCGTATGATTAAAATATGAATGTCCAATGTTCAGGACTGGAGCCGGCAGGAATTTTTGATTGGGCGATGTCCAATCTCACAAAGGTGCTCCTTTTGAATGTTGCATCCCACATTTTAACTATTATTTTTTCAATTCAGTATTAATTATTTTTCATCATTAGTGCTTAACGTCGGTAGGCTCCGCAATGGGCAGGCTCAAGGAAGTGCTTTCGCTTGGCACGCAAGTTTCATTCTTGCTGGCTTATCTTTGGCAATATCCCCCTTACACAGCCCCTCCCTGAAGGAGCACCTGTAGCAGAGCTGTCACAAGAGGATATGGAAGGCACAGGTTTAGGAGATACAGGCAAGACATGACTGTGGAGCAGCAGGCCCTCTTTCCCCAAGTGAAAGTACACGGTACAGGACAAGCTCAGTTATTTGTCAAATGTTGGGAGGGCCTGCAACTGCTGTTCAAGAAGGTGACAGACCTCTGCTGTAGGAATAACCGAAGCCCTGATTGAACACACCCTGATCAGAGCAGCCTATACAGACGCAGCTATGCTAACCACAGCAAATGACAGCGGCCAAGGACATGCTGTCACTCTCAACAGGGTTTCTTACACAGGTTCTCCCACTCAAAGACCTTATATCTGGTACCTCCTGGATCCCCAAAATGACCACCCCAAACCCCTTATCTCAGACACTGACTGGTGTGGCCTCCTGCAGGGCAGTATTTTGACTTTACAAAGAGAGAGTGTATGGGAAGGGATTGGACCCTGCTTTGGAACTGCATTTAGCTGACAGCTCCTTCCGTTATAACCCTGATATTCATATATATACAGAATAATAGCATCAAACATATTGACACTACCCCAGAACCCACATCTGCACAACCCTCAGCATCACCCTCTCTGCTTATTGCAATACACATCTTTTTCAAATGGAAAAGAAAGTACCACGCCTCAAGGATACCGTCATCCTTGTGCCGGCCCTCGCGATCGCCACCCGGCTGTGTGTGGCGCGCTAGAGGGAACACCGTGTCAAGCAGGGTGTGCTTGCCTGCCTCATCCACACCCTCCCAGGCCGTCTGAAAAACAGTGGCAGGCTTTCATACATACTAGTAACTTTGCATCATTAAAAATGGGGTAAGAGGCCGGGGCGGGCTGCACACTTTAACAGCTGCACATTTTACAAGGTTTGCAAGGTTTACAAGGATAAGGCCTTCAGTCAAGAAGTGCACACTTTAACAGCTGCCTGTCACTGAAACAGCCCTAGTGGCCCTCAAACTGGACGGATAGAGAAACAAAATGGACCGGCGTGAAGCTGACGTTTCCAGCTTTCCAACGGTGTGGTCGGCACGTGGAGCCGTTCAGTGTGTGGGGGGAAAATCCATATTGAACAGTTTTGCGACAGGGGGCACCGGGAGTGCGGGGATTGTGGTCGCTCACATAAAGACAAAGTTTTGTGGGGACAAGGGTATTTACATGTGAATGAATTGAATTTAAAATATTCCGCCATCGAACTCACATCATGCTCTGCGTCAGCTCTATTTGGTCCCTCAAGCAGGAGCGTTGACCGTATCATGCAGAAATAAATTTGCTTAGCAAAATTAGCATGGAGACGATAAATTGACTGCGCAGCTTGCGGTTGGCGATGAACATTGGAAGGGTGCAATGGCACCTTCAGGCTAGGCAGCAGCTGCAGCCGTGATTGCTGCTAAGAGCCACGCACTACATCATTGTGCCATCGCCTGGCAGCAATGCTGTTGCCAGCCAGCAGGCTCCTGCAAGTGTACAACGCAGTCAAGACGGACAAGCACTCCAGCGAGGACCGCGCCGTGCTCATATTTGTCGCCAATGGGGATGTGGACTCCTTGTGCTCCATGGTTCAACTGGAGGTCAGCAGCTGTCTGTGTGACCTCACTGGTGGTGTCAGGACAGCTGTGTTTGAACAGCTCCGTGTTCCCAGCCCTTGCAAACGAAGACAGCCCGCCTCAAGAGGCCCACTCTCTCATGCAGGTTTCATTGTGCAGTAAGCAGGTGGTGGCCAACCATTCCCATGCTCTGTTGTGCACTCTGGTCGCAGAGCATTCTTGCCAAGGACGACTTCACAACGAGCGTTATTCCTGTGGAGAACTTTGAGGATATACAAGAGTACTGCAGGAAGGAGAACTTGGGGGAAACAGAGGTGAGGACTCAAGGGCTGTTCAAGGTGGGGACATGGTGGAGGCAGTCAAACAAGCTTGACCTTCAGGGCAAGGTCAGGTGTGCAGCGGAACCACTCCCATCTTGTTGCCTGTAAAAGGGTGCATCCTTCAGAGCTGCAATTCCTTCTGTGCAAGTATGATGGTCATGTTTAATTTTGTGTCAACTGTCTGCGTGTGCGTATGGTGTGTGTGTGTGTGTGTGTGTGTGTGTGTGTGTGTGTGTGTGTGTGTGTGTGTGTGTGTGTGTGTGTGTGTGTGTGTGTGTGTGTGTGTGTGTGTGTGTGTGTGCGTGCGTATGGTGTGTGTGTGTGTAAACAATTTATGCGACAGCCTTTTGCCATTCAATTTACAAACCAAAAAAGAGCAAAACGGCGCAGTGAGTTGTCCCAGATGAAATGGCTGGAACCTCCATCCTTTCCCTCGCTTACTGCGTCTGCAAACATGAGAAAACAGGTGACGCACCTCCCTCATACACAGACAAACACACACATATACACACATACACACACAGGATCTCAAGTCAGTGTTCATGATAAACTGCGGCGCAACGGACGATGTGCGGCAACACTGCGACCTCAGTGACAATGTGCGCCTTGTCATTATTGACAGTCATCGCCCTATTTGGCATGGTTACAACATTGAAGAGGTGAGGGATGTACTATTGGCAATTGCTAGCATAAGCATAGCATAAGATGAAGCAGCAGCTGTAGACGCATAAGTACTTTCCAAGATTCTAAGGGAAAACACACTCCCTTCTGACTGGAAACGCTGGTGCAAATGCAATTGTGTGCTTTCAGTGGCTAACATTGGTTGGGGATCGCTGATGAGGTATTTTAGGTGTCTCCCTTTTTGCTGCCACCAACAATCTCTGTGTTAACAACAATTTGAAGAAGAGGCTTTTTTATATACCTAGAGTTTTTTGTCATCTGTCGCCTTCCATTGAGTTTCCTCTGTCTAGGCCCTTTCCTGCACTCTTTTTGGCGTAATAGAGCACGGATATTGGGATTCCTTAACCTGACCGCTCCATTTTTCTAGGCTCTTTCCTGCACTCTTTTTGGTGTGGTTGAGCACAAACACTTGGATTCCAAACCCTTGAAACCACAAATGCCCCTCTTCTTTGCACTCTTTAATCGCATTCGCATGTGCGTCCTCTGCAGGACCAAAATACTAGTTGTGTTGGATGATGATGACCCTGCACCACGACATGAGATGCCTGTGTACACCCAGCAGATCACATTTGCATGTGCATCCTCTGCAGGACCAAAATACTTTAGTTGTGTTGGATGATGATGACCCAGTACCTCGACATGAGATGCCTGAGTACACCCAGCAGGACGCGGAACTCCATCTGGGTACGAAGCATCTGTTCTATGATATCTCTTTTCACGCTTCCCATCCTAGACAGGGTTGCACTGCCTGCCTCTGATTCGCTGTGAGGAAGACAAGTCCAGAGGAAGGATAAGTGGCCTTTTTTCCACAGTTCCCATTCTAGGTAGATTGTCACGTCTGCCTCTCTTCCACTGCGAGGAAGTGACCGGCCCAGGCACTGTGGGCTTCACTCTAAGGCTGTTAGGAAGACAGTCCCAGGATGAAAGGCCAAAAGAAGCAGAGTTAGTGAACTAGGAAAAAAAAGCTCATGTTTGTTCATGTGTGCCTCTCGTAGGTGTTCACTTTTGATGGGAGTGCTTACGTTGAGCAAGGCACGCCAGTGGCCGTCTTGACATTGACGCTATGTTCGATATACTCATTCTGTCAATTGGATCTGGAGAAGGCAGCTGATTATGTGCACCATGCACCACGCCAGTCCAGGATCTCATAAATACAAGTAGGGCTTTATATAGGGAATAGGGGTGCTTTCAACAGTCCTTTTGTTGTCCCCAAAAGTTGCCCTGTGTGAAGACCACTGTGACATGGGTGAGATCATGATTCAATGCATGTTTGTTTGGCCTGACCTCCCACGTCATTAACTCAAGTAGCGAGGACAGCACTGGGTGCCCACAACCAATATCTAGTGCCCGGTTATCATGGGTGAGAAATAGGGCAGCAGCCCCTTGGAAAATTGGGGACTAGCCGGAAGACTGCAAACAGGAGGTGGCTTGGGGCATCGGACTCGGAAAGGTTTCAACCGTCTGGGGCTCGGATTGGGCCTGGCATACTGATTAGGGACGCTCAGCATTTTCTCCTGAATGGATGCAGCCGACGATGGCATGCGTCAGGGTTGGGTCATACCCGGGTCTGTGAGCAGCCGTATGCATTTTAACGCGCGAAATATGCTTACGTCGCTTATGTACGCGTCTTAAGGGGCAATTAGGGGAGGAAGGGTCTTGGGTGGGAGAGACCCCCTTGAAGGCACCCAACCACCCCCCAGCAACCCGCTCTCTCACCCCAAGGCAATATCAATGATGCCAACATGAAGAACAAGGCCAAGATTCTGCCCATGGGTCTTGAGGGAGCTTGCTCAAGGGAAGGCTGATGCAAAGCTGTGCTGGTGCCATCACAGTTGCCATCACAGATGCTCCAGCATGCAGGAAGAGGGGCTCCAGCCTGCTGCCATGGAATTTTAGGGAATCCAGCTAATTGAGGAGGAGTCTGGATGAAGGGTGTAGCCGGAGGGCAAGGGCTGAAGTAAAGCTGGGATGCACTAACAGAGTAAATCCTTTTTAAAAACCAGTCAAGAAGCCTAGAAGAAGCGAGGGTTGCTGATTTTAGTGCTCAACTTAAGTATGCTGCTTCTTTTTACAATGGAAGGCCGGGATACAATAGGCTGGGCATGCAAGGCGCCGCCCACACAATGTTTTTTTACGTTTGGCAAACAGCCATTTTAAGCAAACGCGTTTAACATAGGATCCATCCCTGGCAAGCGCAATCCACTCCTTACTTTTGATCACGGTTTGTGTGTGTGTGTATGCGCGCGCGTGCATGCGCTTTTCTTTGACCTTGCCTTGTTAGGAGATGCATTCCTTTAGCTTGCATTTAATTGGTGGGGCTCACTGGTAGTGTCAGCGCTGGCTCTTTCCTTCTTTCCTTAATGCACGCTGGTTGGTGTCAGACATTGACTTTTGCTTTGGCCGTGCCTTGCAAGGAGGGCTGTGCTCCTTGCCCTGCAAGGAGGGTTGTGCCTTACTATGATCTTGCCTGTAATGAGGGTTTGGCTCTTGGGTGGTGTCCCCCACCGCACTCCCTTGAGCCCCGCCACTCACTTGAGCTCTGCTTGGGCCACCATGCATGCATGCGATAGGTGGATCTCTGCGAGATCGCGACAACCTAGAGGCCTCCAACTCTGAAGATGAGGAGGAAGATGAAGAAGATGAGGAAGAGGACGAGGACAGGGATAGGGATGATGGCACAGGCAGGGGTGTGACAGAGCAGGGTGAGGCATCAGGCTCAGGGGCGGGTGGGGGCGGGCAGCGGAGCCAGGCTCGGAAAAGGAGAGCAGAATCCAGCGCAGAGCAGCTCCAACACAACCAGGTGTGTGTGTGTGTGTATATGTGTGTATGCGTGTGCGTGCGCGTACGTTTGTGCGTGTGTGTATGTGTGTGTGCGCGTGTGTGCGTGTGTGCGTGCGTGCGCGCGCCTGCCGTTATGTGACAAAACATCAGACTCTCTCAGTGCTGCTTGAGGGGATCACAAGGCTATAGGGATGATGTCTTGGTGGGAGGGGGTGATGGGTCACTTAGCAATTAAGCTGTGTTGTGTCATGTGTGTGCAGCATTATCTGCGCATAGTTTCAGGTTTGACTCGCGATGTCGCTGTGTTGCTGTGCTCATGAGTATCTGCATACTTTCTGGAGCACATACACACAGTTTAAGCGCCAGGCAACGCTACCGCTTGCCCTATTTTCCAGGCATATCTGTCTGTTGTGATGGCCCCCTGCTGTGAAGGTACCCTATGACAGGTTCCCAAATACTCGGTGTTTTGGTGTGTTGCATTACACAGGCCGTGGAGGACTACTACCAGTTCAAAGCAGGCTATGGCAAGCCCACAGCCCTGCTGCTCTTCCAGCTAGCACATAGCCTGCAGCGAGAAGACAACTTCCACATATGGTGAGCGAAACATGTGTTTGTGTGTGTGTGTGTGCGCGCGCGCTTGCTTTTGACTTGCTGGTGTAGCGTCTTTGGAAATGGAAGGTGACGTGTGCCCAGAGCCATCTAGGGCAGGTTGCGCATCAAGGATTGATCAACATACAATTGGCTGCAAAGCCTTGATTGGATTGGAAGTTTTGCGTTTTTACATGTAGTTGCTCATGCACAAACCTTCAAGGACTGCTTCTGCTTGCGTCACCTCCGCTGGAGCTGTTTTCAGGCTCACATTCCCTGAGGTTACAACCCATCCAAGCTTGCAGAACCAGTTTTTAATGCAGCAAGCCTATCCTCTTTTCTGATTTGTTGGTCTGTTGTCCTTTGTCTGTGGTTGTGCTATGCCTGCAGCGCTTGCACACCTGGAGGCCATCCGAGGCTTGATCAGTGTTTGCTTTGATGCCAGAGGGCTTGAATTCACCTGAGAACGCTCAGCTGGAAGGAACCCCTTACAGGTTTTTCAGATGAGCATTCCTCGTTTTAATCCTGCATGTGCGCACAGGAGATCCTTGGTTTGACGGACCAGCTCTTTCTACAACTGCACGCGCACCCAGTGCCAAAGTATTTGGATGGGTGTCTCTTACTGCTTACTGCTGCGTGCACGCATAGGCTGGCAATCCTTGGGGTGACAGACCAGTTCATTTTGCAACGCGTGGACCCAGCACAGTACACACAGTGGCGGCTAGAGCTGGAGGACCACGTTGCGCAACACAACATGGAGGAGGAGCAAGAAGAGGACATAGTAAGGGGGCAGGCATTGTGTTGTACTGCTGCATATACCCCTGTATGGTGTCAAGGCTGCATTTAAAGGCCGCGTGGCTGTGCCTGTGGTACGCTTGGCTTGGCGAGATGAGGGTGGCTACGCTTGGCTTGGCGAGACGAGGGTGGCTTCCCTTGACTTGCTTAGTTTGGGTGGCTGCCACAGGAGTTGATCAGCAAGAATGTGTTTCTTGGCGAGCTGTTTGGATAGAGGAGTGACGATCCTGCAGGCACCAAGCTACACACGTAATGCTGCTTGGCTTAAGGCACCTGTGCCCAGGTCCATCACCGCCAGTCACCAAGTCAGTCTGCTTGGCTTAAGGCAAACTAGACACGTAATGCTGCTTGGCTTAAGGCACCTGTGCCCAGGTCCATCACCCCCAGTCACCAAGTCAGTCTGCTTGGCTTCAGGCATCTGTGCCCAGGTCCATCACCCCCAGTCACCAAGTCAGGGCTCACTCTGAAGTCCATTGGCCAGTACAGTGCGCACGGGAGGCGTGAAACCGGCGGTACCTCTTGTGTGTGCATGAAAAACACAGTACTGGAGCAACCGCGCCAAGCACCGCCACACGTTGGTATGGATCGAGGGCCTCCGCTTGGCCTTCCTGAGGCGCTGGAAGTTAACTAGCTAGCTGTACCTTTTGTGTGTGCAGGAGCAGTACGGGAATAACCGCGCCAAGCACCGCCCCACGGTGGTAAGGATTGAGGGCCTGCGCTTGGCCTTCCTGAAGCGCTGGACACTGTGTAGCTCCATGCTGTACAACCACCATGTGGCCACGCGCTTCCAGACCTGGCGCGAGGTGCGGCAGAGGCGTTTAAAGCAAGGATACTTGCCTCCAGCAATCAAGTTCACATCCCTCAACTAGGGATGAATTGTTTGCGGCACATAACAGATGTGACATTTGGCAGTAGAGGGAAGGAGCAGGTGAAATAGCTGTACCTGCCTGCAAAGGCTGCTTAGCTGGATAAAAGTGTCACATTTGGCACGACTGTGCCGTAGGGGCCGACATACTCCGCTGGATTTGACGCAGCACATCCCTTCATGCATGTGTTCATTGTGTTACTTGCGTGTGTCACGTGTGCAGGCAGGCAAGAAGCAAGTCGACTTCCTGCTGTCAAAGCTGAACATCCGCATGGAGCAGCACCAGGCTAGCTTCAGTGAGTAGCATGCAGAAGTATTTAGATCAAGGCCCGAATTTCATCATTCGTTGAGGGTACACATTACGCACTTGTTGTTGTGCAGCTCTTCTTTCGTGTGCTTGTTTCCACCATGCAAGCTTAGGCTACAGGAAGCTAACAAAGGTCCTTAGCTCTTTGTAACGCTTGTAGCGCAACGCAAGTACAGTGTGACAAATGCTGGTCGTTCACTAGCAGCTGCCCTCTTTGCAACCAGCTGGTTTTTTAGATCTCACACTTCCTGTTTACCACTGCCTGGGTTTTTCAGCATCCATGCATCCCGCCGTGGAGCCGCACTTAAGAGAAAAGCTGCCGCAGGTGAGCTTCATGGTATTTATTATTTATTTTTTTGTAAGGCATGGAGGAAGGAGGGTGCATGAGATGCATGCGTGCTGTCAGGGTCATTGAGATGCTAGAAGCTAACATGTGAGTGAGATGCAGAAAGCTATGAGGGCGATTGAGATGCTCATGGTTTGGGTGCGGAGCAGACTCGTGCTTTTTAGAATGGCATGGGTGCAGGAGCTGCCATACCCGGAGCCTGAGGCTGTTATTAATATGCTTTTGCCATCTTGTCGTGCTCTGCTTTTGCCATCTTGTGTACCTGCTTGCCAGCAAGGGAGATGGGTTGCGCAAGATAATGAGGCATCAGGAGTGACATTTGCGGCTCGGAAAGTGTGATGCATGGTTTTGTTTCACCAGACCTGCTTGCACAAACAGGCATGGAAAATGCACGCGTGTTCATTCACTGCCCATCCACTGTCCCTCTCCATGCGTCTAGTCGCTCACCACTCGCTTTTGATCTCTTGCCACCCACCTGCTTTTTTTGCTTTTTACCTCTTACCATGGACTGCCACAGACTATCACCATCCTCGTGCTTTTTGCCTGTTGCCACAGACTGTTGCCACCTTTGGGCTGAACTGGGAGCTCCTCAAGTATGACGGCTTTGAGCTGCACTACAAGAACGATTTCAAGGTGTGAGCTGCTGATCTGGTTGCCGGGCCTCCCGGAGCTGAAACGCGTCACGTCGTTGGCGTCCTGACGTCTCGTGAACCATGGGTGTTATCGCTCGACATGGTAGAGGCTCCCTACTCCCCAGCTTTTCTGACCATCTTGGCATGACATGCCAGCTTTTGTCTGCTGCTGTGTCCTGCCTCTCACTGCCTGTCTGCGGACTCCTGGGCCCCCCTCCCCCAAATATGAACCTAAGCAGTGTGTATCTGTGTACTTCACCCCACTACGCAGCTCCCTGCTATGGACCATGTCATGGCTATTACAGCCATGCTGGGCAGGCCACGCACCCCCGAGCGCACTCCGCAGGACATATTCCAGTGAGTGCAGTTAACTGTGTTGCAGCAAGTGGAATGCTCTATCACAGTTGTTCAATTCTTCATGGTCAGTGCACTCTGCTGCTTTCAAGTGGGGTATAAAGGATGAGGGAGGAAAGTGTGCTGTGGACAAGTTGCTGTGTTGCTCACCTTTGCAGGTATGAAAACTCAAGTGTGGGGCTCAAGCGCATATGTATTTTGAATTAGAGAGCAGCACTGCAGAAGCGTCAGCAACCACGCAACTCAGCAATTATTGTCTTTATCTGCATGCACCTCTTGCATCTCACATCTTAGGTGCTCACACACTTCTGGTGCGCGTAACTGATCTTCTCTCCCCATTGCTCACAGATGCACATTCACACATGGACTGCTGTTTTCTGCAGGGAGGCCTTAGATTGCTTATATCCTCAGACCAAAGAAGGCATGGCTCTGCTGACTAAGGGCATCGAGCGGGCAAAGGACGTGGCCGTGCAGATAGTGGAACAAGGAGGCTTGGCATTGACAAGGAAGCAAGTGCAGGCGAGTGCTGAAGTGCTTGCGCAGGTCAAACGGGTGCAGCCGCTGAACTTTTTAGGGGCCACAGTCTTGAGACACCTTCATACCATTTCTTGGGGCGCAGAATAGGAAGGTGATGTGGGGATACTCCTCAGCATGGCATTTATTTTTATTATGACATGCAACAACGAATTGTGAGAGCATGGACCTGCCTGGTTTTCTACCCCCAAGACTAAATGCGAGCGTATATCAATGCATATGCTTACCTCCACAATGCATTCTGGCACATCTGTCGTTGAAAAAAAAACAATGGGCTCTGCTTCAAAGAAGGCAGGAACGCGACGAGCACGTATTGCTTGTGTCCAAATTTCACAACACCTGTCAGATGAAACAGATGAAGCAAAGCAACACGCATGCTCTGCATGATCTACTGCGTAGGGTCAGCGTGGGTTCTGGTACCTGGACCTGGCCAACATCAGCTTCACAGGCCACCATGAGTTCCACCACCCCTCCACACTGCTCAAGCTCGCCATTTTCCTCAGGTAACTCTTTCTGTTTGACCTTTCAATGAACTCTTCTTTGCAGCACAGACACGCGCCTGGGGTTTGAACTTTCCCCTTTGCAATTGTTTCTTCCATCCGACCACGAGTTCCCTGCAATTACCTCGCTTAGCCAGACCCTGGATTGTGGTTACCCAGGTGCAGTTGTTTAGAACCAAAAAAATGCTCTTTGAGTATTCGTTGAAAGGGACCGTACTCAAGGCTTGGTGTTTTTTTCTGGGCCATGACTTCACCTGCTCACGCATTTAGGCTACACTGAGGGCATCGAGTTGTCTGCAGCAGGCAATGGCTGCTTGAAGCCGTTTGGTCATGGACCCATGTGGCAAAGAATCCAAGCAATGGCACTGCTGCTGGCATTAGGACATAGGCAACACGTGCCTGCCTTCTGATCACCAGCATGTGAAAAGGCAGCATTTCAAAAGGCAGGAAGCACATGCCTGTCTTCTGATCACCCGCATATTTAAAGGCAACATTTCAAAAGGCAGGAAGCACATGCCTGCCTGCTGATCACCCGCATATTTAAAGGCAGCATTTCAAAAGGCAGGAAGCACGCGCCTGCTTCCTGATCACCAGCATGTGAAAAGGCAGCATTTGAAAAGGCAGGAAGCACACGCCTGCCTTCTGATCACCAGCATGTGAAAAGGCAGCATTTCAAAAGGCAGGAAGCACATGCCTGCTTCCTGGTCGCCAGCTACCCCACGACACTGACAACTCTGCCGGGCTTGACTGTCCCTCCAGGGATGCCAACGCACAGCGCATGAAGTCCACAGCGGGGCTGCTGGTGGTGGGGCCTCCAAACCAGAATGACGACTGCTACATCGTCACTGTGCGTGAGAAGCACCAAGCCGGCATCATGCAGGTGTGTGTGTGTGTGTGTGCGCGTTTGTGTGTCCCCAACTATGTGAGAGGCATGCAGCTCCTTGTTGCAGGATCAAGAGTGCGAAATCTGCTAGAGTATCAACCGGGGCCTGTGTGCATGATAATTACTGCTTGCACACGCAAGCCTGTTGTATTGATAGAAATGTTGACCTGACTGTCACAGTGTTCTCGCACCATGGCAGCTATCATGTTTATCTATCATCCGCCCTAGTTGCATGTGTTCATTTGCAGAGCAACATTTTGCTATGTCACTGCTGGACACGCTCAAAGACTCCATACTGTTGTGGTCATTGTTTTTGCATCTACTATCATCGGCATCATCGGCACCATCTATCCATTTGTGCATTTGCAGAGCAACCCTTTTGTGATGCCGCTCCTGGAGGCGCTCAAAGACTCCGCGCTTTATATTTTCTTACCAATTTCATCACCACTTTTTCCCATTTGTTTGTTTGCAGAGTAACCCCTTTGCTATGCCACTGCTGGAGGCGCTCAAAGACTGTGGGGCAACGGGGGGCTACATGCAGGTGGGTGTTAGCTCCCTCTACTTTTGAATGGGGGGTTACATGCAGGTGAGGTGCTAGCTTCCTCTAAATGTGAACAGAGGGGTCACATGCAGGTGAGGTGCTAGCTTCCTCTAATTGTGAACAGAGGGGTCACATGCAGGTGAGGTGCTAGCTTCCTCTAATTGTGAACAGAGGGGTCACATGCAGGTGAGGTGCTAGCTTCCTCTAATTGTGAATAGGGGGTGACATGCAGGTGGGGTGCTAGCTTCCTCTAATTGTGAGGGGGGGGGGCTACATGCAGGTGGGGTGCTAGCTTGCTCTAATTGTGAGGGGGGGGGGGGGCTACATGCAGGTGGGGTGCTAGCTTCCTCAACTTCTCTGTGCACTGCCTCATGCCAGGTACCTACATTATTTGATCAAGTAAGCAATGCATCATAAGCAGTATCTACAGGAGGTGCGGGCGCTGTGCTTCTGACACCTAATTCCTTCATTTCATGATCATTGTGTCTCAGCAGGGACGAGTGCAATGATGTATTATCTGATGCTGCAAAGGGACCTCTAGCGTGTGCGATGAGCTTAATTGCTTTGCTTTTTGCGTGTGCAATGAGCTCATTGGTTTGCTCAAGCTAGGCCAGCAGCGGGGAACCAGAAATCCATCGTTTGAGCTGGAAGCCTTGTTTTGTCTATGCCTGCAGGCCACTTTTGACTCCTCCATCTTTGTCATCAAGAAGCACCTGGTGACGGCCTTCTGTGAAGAGATGCGGGCAGTGGTGAGCGCCTACCAGACGTGCGGAGCCACAGTCAGGGACTAGCCTGTGTCAGCCCATGCCTGCTTTTTAGACGGCCTGCATGCTTTAATAATAATTATTATACGCAGCCCTGTGCATATTGGCAAAGCGTTGTGCAGGCTGCCATGCGTCTCTGGCCCGGAATGGTGTCAGATGGCGCGCCTTGACTGTCCGGGATCTTGGGATCTAAGGGAAGTGCAGTGCTGCCCTTGTAGGCTTCAGAACGAAATGCGAGCTGTGAGCTGTTTTGCACAATTATTTACAGCATCTGACCGTGACAAAATTTTTCCTACATTCATTTTTACCCTCCCAGAGCTTGGGAGCACTTTGATGCCTCAGCATGGGCGCAGCTTTGTTGCAGCAAGCCCTGCCTTTCCTTTATGGCTGAATTAGCTAACCTAGCAGCGCAAGTTCTGGCAGGCAGATGCATGTGCTTGCATTCAAGCACATGCGCATGAGGGAGGGTCTGTGCATCCCTCCATGTTTACATTTCATGTTGCAGGAGCAGCGGGGCAAATATATGCAGGATCCAGTTCGCATTTTTAAAGGAATGCATCCTTTAGGAAATGCAAGCTGAGTCTTTTTGTTTGCACATGATGAGGGAATTATTTTTTATTGGGCTTTTGGTGCTTGTCACACAGCATTGTAGGACTATCTTGTACAAATATGAACTTCCTTTTAATGCCTGAAGTTGGGGTGTGTAAGCTACAAAGCACCTTCGCCATGACAAGAGAGGGAAGAGACCAGACAAAAAAGGAAGTATTTTGTGGGTAGGCTAACGTGCAACTGAACAACAGGATTCGACCTTAAGCCAGGTGCTTCAGCTGCCTAGCTTCCTGGTCTGTGCCAGCCAAGCAAAGAAGTGTTTTTGGTCTCTGATGAAAACATGACCTAAGTGTCTGCTTGTTTGTTGCTTCTGAAACAAAAATCGAGTCTGAGGAAGTCTGGCTCAATTATTGTGTGCATTACAATGCTGTGGGGAAATTATGACACAGCTGTGCACACTTCTCTTTCAGGGTACGACGTGGCATATAGTCCAATACAGGAGCAAGGAAGGATTAGATTCAATAAGGCCAAATAGGAGGATCATCAGTCAAACTGTTGCAAGGGTAAGGGTTTACAAGGATAAGGCATTCAGTCAAGAAGTGCAACTGCTAGCCTGCTCATAAAAGGCAATTAATTCATGAAGGAAAAAAGGAAGTTTATTGTTGTTCTGGTTAGAAAAAAAAACATCATGAGATCCTGTGAGAACGCGGAAGCATATTTCCTGCGGAGAGAGATCACCTGGGGATGTGTGCAATGAAAGAGGACATGTCTTTCATTCTGGACATCATCATCAGCTTCACAAAGGTCGCAGTTTTGGAAAACTGTGATTCCGAGTTGCTGTCCCATAGCGAAGGGTGTGAACACGGAGTCTTAATCGAGCCACGTTGCGAATGACATCATGGGGGAGATCAAGGAACATGTATTTGGAACCGTAGGTTGTTGTTGTTGTTTGATAGGGCTGCACGGATTAGGTTCAGTACATTGGTGTGATCCAAATTCACAGCAATTAAGAAGTAAAAGCCTTCCCTGCCATTGTTCATGGTTGGCTCGTATGCAATAGTAGACTGCAAGAGAAAGGAAGGGAAAAGGTGACAAAGCTGTACTTGCCGTCAAGGGAAGCTTTAAGAAAGGAGTCTTCTCAAGAGCGCATCATCATGATGATCTGGCGCTAGCAAGTTTGTATGCGTCTAGACAGAATGAGCATGAAGCTTCAGAGTAAGCTTGGTGGCTGCATAAGTGTCAAGACCTAAGCTCTTTATGGGGCTCCATAGTGTGAGGGGTGAAGATATCTATCGATGACCCCATCGATGACCCCACCCACACCTAACAAACGGGCATAGCTGAAGCATGAAAGGTACTTGTGACCAACCCAGTCCGGCCTGGAGAACAAGCGCAATTGTTTGAAACAATGAAAACACAGTCACGGCATGCTGACACAAGTTTGGCTAACTTTAGGACATCAGCCTGGACCATGAAGTCACTAAGACGTCATGGAAGGGAAGGGTTACATAGGGTTACATAGCTAGCTACATAAATTCCCTCAGGGGAAGGCTTCCCTTCCCTACGACGTGATGCACTAATTGGGGGTGCAGAACAAAATAGGTGTTGGATCCAAGTGTGCAGGTTTGTTAAATCTTGAGAATGGCAATCCAGGATAATGTGCTTTTTGTCTTGCATAATGGACCAATCACATTTGTTACAAACTTTAAGCTTGTATAGGCACTTATTCCATTGATGCTGTTGGGTTTCAACTCAGAGGATGAAACTGAACACTTTTGCTTGAAGGCGTAACCAAGAGAAGCAGCGCAATGGTCAATGGTGTCAGTGGATGTCAGGCTGAGAAAGTGGCACAGCCAGAACAGTGTCTTAACATCCCATGACCAGACGCTTGAGCAGGCTTATAGAAGAAGACGTGCTGTGGCGTACAGCAATAAGCAAGTTTGGCCGGAGCTTCCAGCTTGCGGACAAGTATGGCACGTTATCTAGAATGCCGTCCTGACTCTGGCTGGCCCAGGGCAGTGCCAGAGGCAAACAGGCTGGATTTAGCGTGCTGTGCGCATGGCAACTGGACTAATGCATTTGACTGGTTTGGCACTACTGCTTGATTGGGCTTACACAAAGATAATTAAATTGTGTTACTACGAGAGGTAGCAAAGGCTTTTTGTTCCGCTTCCTTTTACCCCACCAGCCTGTAAGAAGAATCATCAGAGGAATTTCTGAACACCTAGTGAACCTGCATTAATAAAAAAAAGGATCAATATTGTCTCACAGAGCTATGAGTCTCCCTCGCCAGAAGGCAAGAGGGAAGCTTTTGTGGGCCTGGTAGGTTTTTAGCAGAATTCGGCTGCAGGGCACCAGGTTTTTGGAGAGTGTTTTTAAATTTCAGTGGCACATCTAATTGAGGTGAGATCTTGCGCGCTTTGCAGAGAATGGGCGTGGAGCTTTTGTGCAAGTTTGATATATCTCTGCGAGCCAATCCATACTATTCTGAATTGGTCAAAGGCATGGACAAAAAAAGATAGTTTCACCCACACCCAGGAGGATTGTGTGAAGAGTGATCCCAGCACCTTGAAAAGAAAGAAAAGAAAAACATAGGCAGCGTGAGAACGCTCCCAACATGAATCAATAAAAGAGGATACCAAGGGTTAAACCGCCTTGTAATATATCTACCAACAGAAGGATAGGAAGAGGGTCAATGCCATTGACTCAATGGGGATCGGAAAAAAAGGTTGAGGCAGTACTTTGTAGCAGCACCCCGGGTCTGTAACAGTGTAACACTTATGAAAAGGCAGTGCCCAGGTTGCAACGCAAGGCAATCGAAGGCCTTATTAGTTGTTTCAAACAGTACCGCCTTGGAGTTTTTGTACAGATCACTGTTTGTTGGGAGGCCTCTAGCTGGGCGCCAGGCCTTGTATCCTCACATTTTCAACTCCTATCCAGTGAATATGGTGGTTTCAATTATCCCCCTTCACCAGACGTTGCCTGACTGGAGTATTGCCTCTCAACTTCATTTCCTCAGGCTCTCATACGCAGCACCCATGTGAGGTGACAGTGGTCTGTTGTGGTTAGAAGGGCAAGGACTCCTTGCCAAGGAGTAACCAATTAAGCACCAGGATGAAAGCATGTATCTAGCTAAAGTTATTATTGTGTCTACTTTGGCCAGGATACTGGGGTCGAATAGCATTTGTGGTGACTCCCTTCTAGAGCTTCATTGACCCGGTCGGGGGCTGTCCAGTAATATGGAGTGATAAGTTTAGTATATTTTATGTAAATTAATTGGAGTTTAGACGGGTTTGGGCATCTATTTTCGCAGGAGGGTTTTTTAGTTTCTCCCTACAATCCATGGTTAGTTAATAATAACTGGGATGTTTTTCTGTAAGCGATCCCTCCAATCCAATGGATCCATCGCTGTGCGTCTCTCGCCAGATCTTGCACATTGACCTGGATGGCTTCTATGCACAGGTAGCTGTCTGCCTGCTCTGTGAAGGATCTGCAATCTTTGACAAGCTCTTGTGTGGTGCCACAGCATGCATTTTGCTCATTCTCAGGTTGAGCAAAAGCGTGTGGGCCTGGACGAGAGCGTCCCGCTGGCTGTACTGCAATGGCAAGGTGGGTGGATGGGTGCATGCTGCACGTGTGAATTCCTCAAGCTACCTCGCAGAGGCGAGGTGTGTGTGTGTGTGTGTGTGTGTGTGTGTGTGTGTGTGTTTGTGTGTGTGTGTGTGTGTGTGTGTGTGTGTGTGTGTGTGTGTGTGTGTGTGTGTGTGTGTGTGTGTGTGTGCGCGTGCGTGTGTGCGTGCGTGCGCGTGTGCGTGTGTGTGTGTGCGTGTGCGTGTGCGTGTGTGTTGTGAAAGAGCACAGCGCAAAACAATAAAGAATAATTCAGACCAGGTTGAGTTGCATGTACCCTCAATTGATGAGCATGGTTGCTCTGCAAATGGACCATAAATGGTGCTCTTGCACTTATTCACATCTACACTTTCGTAGCTTCGCAAGTGCATTCTTCTACCAGGACTGAACAGCAAATGGATGAGATTGCAACTGCTGGTCAAAGCAATTAATAATGTAAGGAATGCGTGACATTGATCATCATCATTTCTGTGGAAGTCACCAACATGTTGCCATTCTGCAGGCTTGCTGTCTTTCATGCTCTTCTCTGACTTCTTCCCACACAGCATCCCTCTCTTCAACTTGTGCCACATTATGTGGTGCAAGCCACCTGGGCTTTTGCCAGCGAGTCCTCAGTGCAAGGATAGCCACCTGAGCAGCTCTGCTGCCCCACTCTCCTTCCTTCAGGAATCATAGCCATCAACTACGCTGCCAAAGGGCGCGGCGTCTCCCGCTTCATGAAGATTCCAGAGGCAAAAGCTGTGTGCCCAGACCTAGTTTTTGTCCATGTCCGGACCATAGGTACGTTTGTGCAAACCTGCTCTTCATTGCATGTCGTTAAAAGCTCACAAGCTCTGGCATGAGTTCAAGTTACGAAGAAGAGCGGAAGCAAACTGTGCTTCCTGGTCAGTTAATTACAAACCGCATGGGTAACAAGGTACCTAGGCCACGGCGGATCTTGGCTCAATAGATGGTATTCCGGGGTCTTGTCAATGGAAAGATACTACTTTTTCTTATTAAAGAAGCCCTCTGTGATCTCACAAGTGCCATAACAATTGTCCCCCCTCGCCCTGATTTGCACCTGGTGGACTTGTTATCTTAAAGGCATACTGTTTAACAGAATTAAGACACTTAAATACCGTGACCCCGGATGCGAAGGAGCGGCTAAGAATCAGCAAGGCCAAAAGATCAGTAACCTAACTATCAGCATAAACAAGCCACTTGTGCATTTTGCAGGGAACACCCTTCCCTCCCCTCCCACACGCCTGACCTCCCCCTGAAACTTTTACACTGTATGTATGCATGGCCTACGCAGCTTTCTGTTTAAAAAACACAGCCTCAGCCGTGGTTCTTCTCAAGAGTGGAACACAAAGTCAGGCCTAGGAATGAGGCTCAGTAAGAGGCACCACTTCTAGGTTGGGAAAACGCTCATGCACTTAGCGTACGTCAAGATATTTGGTCGGTCGAATGAAGCAGGAATGTAATGCAAGCAAGCATTCAATAAGGAAGCACAAGACAAGCCACGGTTTGTCAGATAACCACACTAATTTCTATGGTGTGTAAATTGTGTCCTTCGACCACAAGCTGCACGCGTTCCACACTCTGTCCAGCTGCATACACTTTCAAGGGTGTGCTTCAGCACTACACATGGGCAGCGTGTTTTTAACTGTGCGGACATTGAAGGCAAGTGGGGCTGCAGGGGCGCTTACTCCTTGCCGGAGAGCTGGAGGGCAGGCTGTGTGTGCTGCTTTTCCCCCTGGCATGCCCCACAACATAATGATAGGGTTGGCAGGTCCCGTATACAAATGCCGTACTTTCCCACATTTTTGCAGGGAAAATGTGATGATTGTGGCATATGTATATGACATTGGCCAACCTGGCACAACAACCAAAGAGTTATTGTCAGGGCTGTTACAGTCACTGCTGCTTCTTCAATACCTACACATGCCCTGCCTTGTCTGTTCCAATCATGCACTGGCTGTGCAAAGTTATTTTGCTCCTTTGCATGCCCCTTGTGAGCACGCAACATGATGATCTGAGGACGCACCAAAGGTACAAAGCTTACACGGTTGCATTCTGAATGGAGTATGAAGGTCCAAATGGAGGTCGTTGTCAAGTTTCTGAAAATATAAAAAGTGTGCATCCCTCACAAGCCGTTCATAGCTTTCTTTAATAGGATTGATTTTTAAAGACCAGTTCAGGAAACAGAGATGGAACCAAGCTTGTTCCTCTTGGCGCCCCTGAAACCATATATTTGAATTCCTGAGCCTGGATCCTGGTGTATATATGGGTCGGGTCGGAGGAAAGGGGGGAAAGGGGAATTCAGGGGGGGTTGGAATATTCTGCGTGTCTGAATCTCTCTGGGCCAGACAGACAAAACTTTGCCTCGTTGGAATCCAGGAGCCAGGTCCTGTCAATCTGCACTCTTCTCATGCGAAATCAAGGAAGGGACGTCTGTATCTGTAAATGAAGTCAGTGCCACACGTGCATGGGCATGGGTCGTGAAGGCAGGGGTTCAGAAAATCAATCTAATCTCCTAGTGTATAATGCTCAAGCATAGCATAGTCAAACTGACTTAACAGGCTTGCAAGCTAGTGCTGAGTGCCTGGTAGGATTGTGTTCATGAGCCTTTTGCACCTCCGGTTTTGCCCTATAACCCTGCTGCCGTTTGTTGCGGCGGTTGTGATAGGTACGCAAATGGATGCAAGCTTGATAGAGGAGCAGATTATTCTGCCTGTGGGTGGGGACTGGAAGGGGCTTGGGGGAGGGTTTAGGGAGGGCGTTGTGGGTCTAGCCCAAGTTACACATGCGCGCGTGCACGCGCGCACACACACACACACACGCATGCACGCACACACACACGCGCGCGCACACACACACACACACACACACACGCACGCACGCACGCACGCACGCACGCATGCTCCCCATGCAGCAGCAGCAGCAGCAGTAGCAGCAGCAAGTGCCTGGCTTTG
Organism: Dunaliella primolecta; assembly: GCA_914767535.2. Taxonomy (NCBI): domain Eukaryota; kingdom Viridiplantae; phylum Chlorophyta; class Chlorophyceae; order Chlamydomonadales; family Dunaliellaceae; genus Dunaliella; species Dunaliella primolecta. Next base: position 10,663,695 of record OU611755.1, on the reverse strand, counting down.
TCATTGAGGAACGCCTGTTCAGCAGACTTGCATGCATAAGGGATGAGCAGCGCAACCACTCGGAGGAGGAGATAGGTGCTTGCAACCTAGAGCTTCTGGCAGCTGCAAGAGTTTCTCATTCAGGCAGCTGTGCAGAAGTGTATTGATGCAAAGAAGCGCCGCTCTTCAGAGAGTTGGAGGGGAGGCTGGATGAGGGATCAGCAAGAGCTCAAAAAGCTAAATGGTAACAGTGATGGTGACAGCAGCAACTGGAAGCCTCACATTGACTAGTGTTTTTCGACACGCAAGGACGAGGACTTTTTCTGTTGCATGGAAACTTGTTTGTCATTGGCACACGGTTGCAATGTTGGGATAGCCTCATTTGTGGCAATATGCCTCTTTTGGCTCTGCTTCACGGTATTTTGAAAAGAGCACCCTGCTTGCCAGATTGCTGCATACCAAAAACCTGAGCATAAGTACTGCAAGCACCAGCTCCGTGCTCCCCCGTTCCCTCTCTGCCTCAGGTGGCGGCCCTGCTGCAGGCCTGGCAGAGACAGCACCCACCAGCGGAATGCCTGGGCATGATGGCGAGGTCAGGGGCAACGTCACCCTTTCCTCAGCATCACCACAAGCGATAGCGGATTCAGTGGCGGATGTGCCCGGCAACGCCGCTGCTGCAGTGGGTGAAGCGATGGCTCTGGCAGCTGCAGGCGAGGGGGGCAAGGCCAGCCTGGGGAGCACGGGCCTGAGATGCGTCGCCAAAGCATGCCTGCAGCGGTACCGGGTGGTGGGTGCGCCTCCTTGGCGGGTGTCTTTGTGGGTGTGGGATGCATTTCTCTGGGGGATCCCTGCAGTGTTGTCAGGTGGTGGGTTATGTCTTGTGGGTGGGTGCGCTCATGGGTGTGGGGTGCGTACATCCGGGGAGCTCTAGACCATGACTTCTCAAACGTTTGGGTGAAGTTGCAAGAGCGGGCAGAGAGGGGGATGCAGCGGTGGCGCTTGAGGGGCTTTGGCCCTGGAGGCAGAGCACTGCTGTCGTCACGATGTGTGCTCTCGAGAGGGTCTTGCAGCTGTACTTGGGGAGAAGCTTTGCATGCCGTCAAAGCAGCCAGGCAGCTTAGCTTATTGGCTTGCGTCCCCTCAGGCAGGCTCCAGGTGTCCTCTGTATGCCACACTCTTTGGTCAGGCTCCAGGTCGACATATGTCACTGAGACATGTAAGGCTTTGGAGTCCTTGTATTGCCAGGCTGTCGATTGGTTAAATGACATGCAGTTTACAAAATCCAAATTCTGCTCATGAAATCAAGCCTTGCAGGGTGTGTCACTTGTTGGTATGAAGAGCCGCTGCTTGCGCTCATCATGGTACCTCCTGCTCCGCTTGCCTCTGCCCAGCAGTAACCTGCTCACCAGAGGAAACACTTGCAAATGCTTTGATTTCTGGCAGAGCGCACCTTAATTCGTCCAAGCGGTGACGCTTAATTTGCGCAATGAACCAATGTATCCATGCCTGCAAGCAGCCATCACCGGAGGTTTTCTTAATAGCATTCAATGATGTACACCTTTGAACAATGTGTCCATTGTAGGCATCATCGGAGATCTTCCACGTGTTGGAGCGCAACCTTTCTCACAATGCGGTCATGGAGAAGGGAGGCCTGGACGAGGTGTACTTGGTAAGCTGTCTCAGCTGTAGGTACGCTGCAAGGCTGTTAGAGCATACTTTGTTGCAGCTTGGTTGATGTCATTGATGAGGATTTGCTGCAATTGAACATTTGTTGCCGGTGATTTATGCACGGTGTATTATTATTCATAAGTTGAAGTTGGCATGAGTGTATTATTCAAAAGTTGAAGTTGGCTGGAGGTCCTTGTCCGGTGTTCCCAGCATGCCAAACCAGCCCTTGCCTTCAAACAAGAAACCCCTCCTACTAAGAAGTGGGTGTGATGTATTCGGCAGTGTATCACCCATTTTCGGCATAGGATGTGGTGCCTGACTAAAGGGCATGAGATCCTTTTGGCCAGGAGGTGGGGAGCGAGACTTCTTTCCAGTCGTAATCGCTTTTGCTGCAGTTAATGCCACTGCTTCAAAGAGAAAAAGTATGCAGGTCGCCGTTTTTTAGTGGCCCCTGAAACCCCAGCCACGGAAACGCTTTAGTACCGAACATGCACTTGGTTGAGCAGCAGAATCAAAAATGCCTAAAAGTGTAGACATAGGTTCTGCAGGTGCCTTCTTGGGCAGCACCCAGGGGCTACAGTGTCAATGGGGGCATGCAGCAAGCGACGGGCAGGGGTAGTGATTGGTTTTAATGTTGAAGTTAAAGTGGCGATCATTCCTGTGGTGGTCAGGAGATATGTTGTGGACGCGAGGCTGTTGTGGAGCATTGGCTCTTATTTACCCTTACATAACATGCACAGGATGTGACTCCCATGGTTAAGAGGTGCTCTCCCATAACCAACAAGTGTTGAGGACGTAGTGGTCCTGTGAGCATTGGCTCTCATTTTTCTCTTGCCTCACATGGGCAGGACGTGACATCCATGGTGGATGCCGAGCTCAGATCTCTTGGTGAGGGCCATAATGGGCAGGCCTCTGAGGCGCTTGTGGACTTAGCTCAGAAGGCGGTGCAGTGCAGCGTGTTGGAGGGAGGTGTGCAGGTATGCTTGCGATGGTGGAGACAAAGTTGAGAGATGTGCACGTGTGTTAATGTGGAAGCTGTTGCTATTGTTGCTTCTGCTGCTGCTGCTGCTGCTGCTGGTCGTCAATCCATTGCTTTGCACGCTGTTTGTAAAGATAGTTTGAATAAGTCTGCGGATGATGATGAGCTGGCGCAACAGGAAAGGCAGCAGCTGAAATTTCTGGAAAAGAGCAGCACTTGCAAGACTCAGTTTAAGAGATGACACGGACGTGAGGGTTAATAGCGTGGCTTGCGCATCATGAGGTTGCATCATGAGGCTCTGCAGCTGAAAGCTGAATGCACACTCTCACTCGCGCTTTATGAGGACACAAGGATCTGAACAGCTGAATGCATGTCTCGCTTGCAAGCAGACATTCTTGGCATGGGCTGCCTGAGCGTGTGCATGCCACTTGATACATGTGTCTGATTTCTCGCAATTCATAAGTAGCCCTGGTTGGAGTTGATTGATCAGGAAGCATAGGGTGAAGGGTATGAGTTATGGATATATCCACAGGTGTGCCGCGGATTTGCCTGCATGTCATCTCTCCTGACACCTGGCCCCTGACTTACATCCAAGGGCTGCTTGAGACAAGCGTGTACACTCACACGCGCACGCACTTGCGTGTATGCTGGGCACGCGCGTAGTGGATCTGGGATAGCCCTGCAGTCTTCTTGTGTTGCAGCCTGCAGCAAAAGGTGCCCCCTTTGTCCCTACACGTGTTTCACTGCAGGTGGATTTGGAACATGAAGGAGACAGGCGGCTGGTGGTGGGTGAGTGGATGTTGAGGGCGCGAGCAGGGCAACCTGATTGTGTGCATTAGGGTCCAGGCGGCAAGATCTGTGACAGGACATTTGACCCTTGATGCGCTGTGGAGTGCTGCTGGATGATTGCACGCTACTCATCAGCGAACGTTGGCACGGGAGTGGGAAGGCAGGCAGGCATCATTGCTGTAGGAACGACGCTTGCTCATGTCCAATGTTATTTTGGCTGTTTTCCATGTCATGTCGTGCCCACGCGAGTCCCCGCACTTGCAATCATACCTGCGCAGTGGGCAGTGCAGCTGCACGATTCCATCACCTGCCCTTCCTTGTGTGGGCACTTGCCCTTTTGTGTGAGCAGTGGCCACAGTTGCACATGGTAAGGGGCTGGGCTGCGCAGCTGTGCCCACCCTACACCCTCACAAGATCAGGGCTGCGCAGCCGTGCCCACCCTGCACCCTCACAAGATCAGGGCTGCGCAGCCGTGCCCACCCTGCACCTCTGGAATTGAATTGGCACCGTTCTGTGCACGCACACATCATCCTGTGCTCACAAGCGGCTTGCTACTTGCCACGCACTTGTTGTTGCGTGCTCTTGACTAAGACTCACCCGAAATGCAAACGCACCCTTCATTAAAGGCCAGATGGTCACGTTTCTGTCATGTCTCCTGCGCTCACTTGCTGCCTTGTGTTACGCTCATTCACACAGTCAAGCTGTTGCAAAGTAGCAAAGTCCCCCCTTCTATCCACTGGAGATTTAGACTGAAAAGGGGAGCCACATCACCTTTTCTGCCTTGTGTCATGCTCGTGCTCACAGTCAATCTGCATCCTTCACAGTCAAGCTGCAGCAAGAATCCTTTAAATCTGCTGTAGCCTTGCTGCCTTGTGTTGCGCTCATCCTTGCTGTAAGGAAAATAAGAGTGGAAAAGACAAATTTGCAGGCAGTGAAACACTTCCTGCACCAACCATTGAATGAATGATATGAAAACAAAGCTACCATGCATCAATGGAGGACCCGCTCCTTGCGGCTACCCATGCCGTTGTCACCACAGCAAAGGCACAAATGCTGCTCATGCACAAAGTTGGAGGCTGCGTCTCTTGCTGAACACAGCTTCACATGCGCCCCTGCGTGCAGCCGCCATGATTGCCAAGCGGCTGCGTGATGCTGTGCGCAACGATCCTGCCTGCGGGTGAGGAGCATGGCGCTTTGTTGATGGTGCTAGGTTGCTTGTCTGTTAACAACAAGAGAGCCTGTCTGTTTGCAAAAAGAGTCTCACACAGGGGCTTTCATGCAGGGGCTCATGCTGCCCTACAACCCCATATTCAGAAAGCATGCATGTTGGTGTCAAGGCAGGATGGACAGGGTGGACAGCATGAATTTGTGTCAAGGAAGGATGGACAAGGTAGAGGTCCGCATGCAGTTGAAGAGAGTGCCCACCACGCAAACCATGTGTTCAATATGTCATGCCACACAGGCAGCGTGGTGCCACAGATCCATGTGTCACATAACGCTTACATAACACTTGCATGCGATGTCAAAGCAGAAGTGCTGAGACATGTTTGCCCCCATGCTCCCAATCTGTGCGAGCCTCTTCATCTGAACTTGTGTGTTGGATGCAAACAGCAAAACCCCATGGTCATTGATAAATCCTGAGTGCAAAATCAATTGCAAGGGCTCTGTCTGCCCTGGCATTCTTGCTGTGTTCAACACCCCAGGGCTTCCTAGCTGTGCGTCAGGGGGCAGTTTTGATGTGCAGACGACGCACCTCTGTCTGCATTCCATGCTACTGCAATTTTTGGGCACGGGCACCTGTTTTATTTTTGTGCAGCTCATGCAGACTCACAGCCTTCATTTGCTTCCCCATTTTATAGACGTGCTTTGTTGTGTGGTGTTCACAGCTACACGTGCTCTGCGGGGGTGGCGGCAAACAAGCTCCTGGCCAAGATCGGCAGCGCGCGCAACAAGCCGGCACAGCAGACACTTGTCTTACCAAGAGCAGTAAATGGCCTGATGCAGGTGGGAGGGCAGCTCAGTTTGGCTGTGATTGGATGGAGGCAATTCCACCCCAAATGCAGGCTTACAGATGTCAGGCCTGCAAATGGCGGAGTGCTGGGAAAAACAAAGGAAGTGACGCTCAAGGTACCTGGGATAATTTCAAGTTTCTTTTAGGGACAAGCTACCCTTCTTGTCAAATTTGGTGTTTGAAACCTATATTGAAGGCCTTGTGTTATCAGGTGGGTACGGCTTCCTGATGTATGCACGTAAGGCTGCAAGGCTCTCATAAAAAGAGATGTGAAGGGGTTGAGAGCAAGCTTGTGGAGCGTGTCAGTAAATGCAGTTGCTCACCAAGATCTGAGGAGGCCCCAGATGCAGCTTGTAGGTGTTTCCTAGATAAAAGAGTGGGCACAAGTACTATCCAAGGTGACCGGCTATACCACCAAATCAAGTATTGAATGTGGGACTGGATCAAATTCTGTGCCTGCACAGGTATGCCTGTGCCCCTATGTGCTGAAGCTTGCTACGCCTTGCTATTGTACAAGGAAAAGGACGGCAGTACAGAGGTATCAGTACTAGAAGTCTTTATAATAGCCAATGACTACTCTCTTTTAACGAAGAGTTGCTAGTTGCCTGGCACTGTCTGGTGCTTAAATGTAAGTAAGGTCCAATGGCATGACTGCCTCTAGTGTTTGTTTCCTTGAATTTGGCATTGCAATCAGTATTGCCCAAGTACAGCCCAAGTACTGCCCAAGTACAGTATTGCCCAAGTACTCTTGGTCGTGCATCATAGTATTGGTAGTGCGCTCAAGGCCACTGCACTGGGCCAAAGAACAAAACAGTGTGTGTGTGTGTGTGAGGCTGGGCTTGATTGAGATGGGGCGGTCCTCAGACTCTCTGTTCCGAACAAAACATGTTCTCTATCCTATGTTCACGTCCCTTTTGTCATTTATTCTCTGCAGTGAGAGCACAGCTTATTTCAACTGCAGACCTCTGTGCTGGAGGCATATCTACTTGACCTAATGTGTATGGTGTTTTCCCATTCCAAACATGCTACTTAATAATATTGTGTTCTTGGGGTCAGGCAGCCGCAGAGGTTGTGTACGATCATGACACTAAGTCTTGCCCTCTTTGGCCTGTTTTCTCTCCAGGGGATTTCGCTGGGGAAGATCAAGGGCTTGGGTGGAAAGCTGGGCATAGCCCTGCAGGAGCTGTGTGGCACTGAGGTGTGTAGAGTGTGTGGAAGTGGCGCCGGAAGGGTGGCTGTGAGGATGTTCTGATCCATTGCTAGGGCAGCAAGCTGGGTGCAGCCCTGCAGGAGTTGTGCGGTGCTGAGGTGTGTAGCAGAAGTGGTGCCGGAAGTGTGGTTGTAAGGTTGTTCGGCTATTTTGATGTGTTGCTTTTTGCTCGTGGTACTAGGTTCTCGTGACCGCAAAGCACAGCCTGCTTGTGTTGTTAGGAGGCAGCAGCAGCAGCAGCATCTGTGGCGTGTGAACATGGTAGGGTTTGTGCACATAAAAGCCTGCAACAATGGTTTGCCACGGCTTGCCTACATCCCAAAAGTGGCAGCATGTGTGGCGTATGTGCATGATAGGGTTTGTGCACATGAAAGCCTGCAACAATGGTTTGCCACGGTTTGCCAACAGCCCGAAAGTAACTGTGGCTGCCTGGCCACTGATGGAAGCCTGCAACAATGGTTTGCCACGGTTTGCCGACAGCCCGAAAGTAAGTGTGGCTGCCTGGCCATCGGTGAAAGCCTGCAACACATCTGGCAAGGTAGTCGGTACATATTTTGCATGCCCAGTATGCATGCATGAGGTCATATTTTGCATGCTCAGTATGCATGCATGAGGTCATATTTTGCATGCCCAGTATGCATGCATGAGGTCATATTTTGCATGCCCAGTATGCATGCATGAGGTCATATTTTGCATGCCCAGTATGCATGCATGAGGTCATATTTTGCATGCCCAGTATGCATGCATGAGGTCATATTTTGCATGCCCAGTATGCATGCATGAGGTCATATTTTGCATGCCCAGTATGCATGCATGATGTCATATTTTGCATGCCCAGTATGCATGCATGAGGTCATATTTTGCATGCCCAGTATGCATGCATGAAGTCATGGTTTAAGACTTTCCGTGGTGCCTGCACTTGATGACTATTTGGAATTTTTTCTTGGCAGCAACCATTGGTCCGGGCCGATAGCTACTAGACGTATACACAACAGCGTGTTGTTTGAGAGGGGGGAGGGAGTGTGCAGTCCGAGGGAGGATCGACTCCTCTGGACTGGTTTTTGTCCAGGTCATGGCAACGCATGCTTTTTGTGCAGCCCTGCTCGTCTTCAATGTATTTCCTATTCTTCTTCTCTCTGCTGCAGATACCTGTCTGGATTACGTGAATAGCTGAAGGTGATGCACAAGCTTTTTTCTGCTACTTCTCTTGCCCAGCATCTGGCATGCAAAGCAGGCCAAGCTGTCCCAAACTCAAGCGCAGAAGGGCCTGGGTTCCCAGGATTGCACGTTCTCACCCTTCTGAATTCCCCTCCCATGGATCCTTCACAACTCCCCTTCTTGGGATCCTTTTAAATCCCCCTCCCTGGGACTCTCAAGATATGGGCCTAAGATTCCCCGGAACACATATGCCCTTCCCTGCTCTTTACGATCAGGATCCTTAAAAGCAGGGCAAGGCAAGCAATTTGCAAGAAACTGCAAGGATGTAACGCTTTTACCTCTCGTGTGTCTCTCTGGCTTGTGCCGCCCCCTTCTTTATGCTTTTGCTGCTCCCTACCACCGCATATGCAGGGGAAGGCAATGAACATGCATGCCGCATTTCACCACCTGCAAGCAAGGATGTGCTGCTTTTGCCGTGTCTTTTAGGCTTGTGCTGCGCTATGCTCTTGGCTAGCTAGCAATACCACCCTGCCAATTTGATTGCAGGGCAAGGCAGGGGATGTGCAGCAGGCACCCTGGGAAGTGCTGCTCAGGGCAGCTGGGACCGTAGAGCGCGCACAGTAAGTGTCAATTTTTCCTTCAATGCAGGAAGGGATGGTGCCGCCGCACAATTGTACCAGATCAGGATGTTGCGCAACGCAAAGACGATGCTTATCAGGGCTGTTGGACTGCAAATGTGCCCATAGGGGGTGCCAACATCAGGAGTGGGAATGGAATTGTGGAAAGGGCTATACAGACATCTGTCTACTTCTATGTTGTAGCACAATACGAGTATGATGCCTGTCAAGCAGCCGGGAGGCAGGGTATTATAGGGTCATACTGTGCACGGAAGGAGATGCACACATGAATGTCTTTATTTGTGCTGTCGAGTAGTGCAGAGATGCCTTGTCATAGCCCACTTATGAAGCACACTGGTGGAGCACACTAATGAAGCACTTTGGTGCATCACCCTGAGAGCACTTAGTGCCCTCTGAAACAGCACGCTGATGCAGCACACTGATGAAGCACTTTGGTGCATCACTCTGATGGCACTTAAAGCCCTTTGAAACAGCACGCTGATGCAGCACACTGGCGGCACTTCAATGCCCTCTGAAACAGCACGCTGCGTTGCAGCACACTGGCGGCACTACAATGCCCTCTGAAACAGCATGCTGATGCAGCAAACTGGCGGCACTTCAATGCTCTCTGAAAGAGCACGCCTCTCATTCATTGGAGCAACAGCGCATTGGCTGCGCAGTGTGATCGTGCCCAAACTCCATCCCCGCATCATGAAGGAAAATCCTTTGCACCATTAGAAAAGCACTCATCAGAGCAACAGCGCATAGGCTGCGCAGTGTGATCGTGCCCTGTCTCCGTCCCCGCATCATGAAGAAGAATCCTCAACTCCACCATTAGAACAGCAAGGCTCCTTGCATGAGAGTATGGTGCCATGTCCGCCTTTCCCTGTGCATCGGTGTATGAGCCCTGTGCTGCTGCTCAAATGCAGGTGGGTGTTCAACATTGTGCGGGGCATTGATGATGAAGCTGTGAAGCCCAAAGGTAAGAGGCGGTGCCTGCACATAGTTAAGTGTGTGTGCGTGCGTGTGTGCGTGTGTGTGCGTGTGCATGTGTGTGTGTGTGTACTGCATGCATGCTGTGTGTGTATATGTGTATCTGACGCTTGTTTCCATCCATGTTCTGTCTGCCCAAGCGCATTGGGTAGCGTTTAGCTGTTGTACAGACTGCAAATCAGTCGCTCTCCTTTGCTCTCCCTGCCGCTCCCTTCTTCCTGCAGGGCTGATCAAGTCCTTGAACAGCTGCAAATCGTTTGGTGCCACCTCAAACAGGAATGAGGTAGGCTCTGCTGCATGGAACGCACACAGCATGCACACGCACATCATGCGCGCTCTAAGCTGGAATGAGGTAGGCTCTGCTGCATGGAACGCACACAGCATGCACACACACACACATCATGCGCGCTCTAAGCTGGAATGAGGTAGGCTCTGCTGCATGGAACGCACACAGCATGCACACACACACAGCATGCGCGCTCTAAGCTGGAATGAGGTAGGCTCTGCTGCATGGAACGCACACAGCATGCACACACACACATCATGCGCGCTCTAAGCTGGAATGAGGTAGGCTCTGCTGCATGGAACGCACACAGCATGCACACACACACACACATCATGCGCGCTCTAAGCTGGAATGAGGTAGGCTCTGCTGCATGGAACGCACACAGCATG